>OMLF01007150.1:5261-18417 GCA_900302615.1 Holocentrus rufus | reverse complement strand
AGAGAGAGAGAAAGAGACAGAGAGGATAAAAAAGGAGAAGATAAATAATGCTGGATGATGGATGTGGCATTTTTATTAGGATTGGCACGGCATTCCACAGATTTGCATTTGGAGCATTTTTCGACTAATTCCAATGAAGATGTACACAAGCAGACACACATAATGCGCGTGCACGTACACACACACACACACACACACACACACACACACACAGTGCACATTGACAGACACACATGCCTACACAAATTGGCAGAAACGCACACAGAACATTGGCAGACGGGCACACAAACACACACACACACACACACACAAACCCTCACGCCATAAAGAGAAGCTTCTAATGAGCCAGCGTGAGCAGCACACTCCAGCAGCCTTCCATCCTGGCCATCAAACTTCCATGTGCGAAGGGCTCCACTGTTGTTAATAAATGGCTCTGCACAGCCCTGAGATACTGGTGCCCTCCTATAGACTGTACACATGCCAGAGCTCACTCACTGATACAATAAGGGCACACGCACATTATGGAAACCTTAAGTTCCTTCACTAGCTCTCCTGTACGCTCACGTTCACATGTGATGTGAGGACAAAGATATTTTTCATTCTAAAATGTAAACCTGCATATTTGATTGATTTGATTTGATTTTATAATGGGGTATGGTGATACTACACCAAGCAAGAAGATAAGATAAATGAAATGACACTTGTTCTGCAAAGAGATCCTCACTGACGTATGAACATACATTACATATTCACACAAGGTAACAACAGGTCTTTAAACTGCCCTCCAATTATGTAAAAGCATTTACATGTGACTAATACAAGTCAAAGGTGCAAGCAGACACATGCATCAGCTAGTTCAAGCCCATGTGCAACCACAAACACACATATTATACACACACACTGATTTGCTTGGTGATTATTAAAGTTGCTATGCAGATCTGTACTTCATACTATAAATAGTATTAATAACTCTTTGTCAGGTTAATGAGAATACTGAATCATCTGTCCAGTCAGGTGTCAAACAGAAGGATTGTCTGTATACTTAATGTAGTCTAACTATACAGTACCTGTCATCCATCTTCATTTCAGCAGTGCTTCATCAGACCTTAATGGGGTTGCTGGAGGCAGCAGAAGCCCTGCAGACACCATGCTGGGGTGTGTGTGTGTCCGTTCTTTTATCATCAGTACGTGTTGGAGGGATGCTGGAGGGAACCAGTTACATAGCCTCCAGCAGAAGACACACACATGCGAACACACAGACAGACACACACACACACACACACACAAAAGCACAGTGAGACAGCGCGGCCCTGCCTGCGTCTTAATAAGCTGTGCCCAAGGGCAGGGCCAAGCGGGGGCCAGGGTTGGCACGAGCCTCCTTTGGAATGTGATCGGTGATCCCTGGTGCCTCCCGATCAGATCTGGAATATGATAATTGGGTTGATTAAGGACCAAAAATGAAGCGGAACCAACACTGCATCTTCCAGTGACAAATCAAATAATGTTTGACGATGCCTTCTGCAACATTTAAGAACGGGGCTCTGTTGCTCTGCGGGCAAGTTGCCAAAAACAAGAAGAAGAAGAAGAAACAAACTACATATTTTATCTTTATGAATTTTTAAATTAGCTACTTATCCTTATTTGATATCTGTTCATATGTAAATTTGTTATATTTGTATGTTTGAACATTATTGAAAAACTGCTCTTAATTGTGGGTAATCTACAGTATATTATTACCTAGCACTAGTGCTTTAAGGTCAAGGCTAAGGCTAAATCTTGTAAACATTTTTTGCTTCATGCTCCTGCAATACATGCTCCCACAGCGAATAATATGTATTTATGGTACTGATCAAACTTTTTCACAGGCGTCCTATTTGCAATATACATGCTTCTGTATTGATTGGTGACATAACATGTCAGTATTATGCCAATGTAAGCAACAGGCACCGGATTAATGTAAGGGAAGATGATGATTTACTCATAATATATGATTTTACCACAGGATTATGTAGAAAAAATGCAGTAAGTTCTGTCTCTAGGGTAAGGTAGAGAGAACTTTAGAGTTTACTACTCTACTACAAATGTGTTGAAATAATCAAACAACCAAACCAGGATTATTTTTTCCACCCATGGGTTTAAAAGAGAACTATTAAACAAGTAAGAGAGAGCCATGAAAAACACAGAATGTTCTTAGAGGACAAAAATAATCCATACAAACTACAAGCTGCACAAGTCATAAGCCCATTGTTGAACAGGTGGGATATTCAGTCATTTTACTGCCTTGTTTTGTGCTGACAGTATTTTCAGTTTTTACATAATACTGTGCTTTTGCAATTTTGGCATCCACCACCGTGACCTCCATTAAGATCTCCTGTATAACATAATGTAAAGTTTTCCTGAGGTAGAATCTCCTTCTCTTTCCCTCCCTCTCCTTTTCTCTGTGAGGATGATGACATTAGGACAGGGCAGGGGGGCCGCAGGGTATGTTTTTCTTTGCCATTGTCCCTTCAGCAGATGAAAGCCTGGACTTGCATCACCCTTTCGTCTCTCTCCTCCCACTCTCTCTCTCTCTCTCTCACCCTTCCCGCTGGAAATACTTTGATCAGGCATAATGAGCATTTCAGTCATGAGCAAAATGCACAAAGTTGGCTGCATTCCCTCTAAGATGTCTTTGTTCTGTCTCCTGTATAAACACAATGTTGTTGTAATTACCCCATGTCACGCTGCTCGGGACTTTTTGAAAGTGCACGGCTTTGTAGCGCGATCTCAGTAGGTTTAAAGGTGCGAGTTTGACTGAATTTGAGAGGGTGCGATTGCGGAACACACTCTTAATGCAAAGTCTTTTAAGCCAGTGACTGTGGCACATTGTGACAAAGCAGCCCTTACGGACCCATGGTGAGATTTTACATTGTTAAGGAGGAATCTTAATTTATGTATCTGGCACTTACATCGGAGAAAAACTGACAAAGCTAAGGCTTTGAACATGGTATAGAAAGCTACAAGGTTTAAAAGAGAAATAAATGAATGCATAGGCCTAAATAAATAATGTTACGCCATACTGAATGTTTGATTAACACATCTATAAATACTAAAATATTAATCATTAAATAGAAAAGATGGTACAACAGGATTTTGTTTGTCCCTAAGCAAAATTTGTTGGTTACACAATAATGGGAAATCCCCCCCTAAAATTCCTTATCTGAAATGAAGCTGCATTACTCGTGGATTTACTGTATTCTGTTCATTGTGTCTTTTCTGTTCCAAAATGCTATAGATCCATCATGACGTGAAGTTCGTTATTCAAGAAGACTCTGATGGCCTGAGAACTGAAAGGACTGGATCCATATTTAATACTCGCTTTTCTCTCACTTCAGTCAAGCTTTGGCATTTCTCTGATCTGAGCTCTTTCTTTGGAAAGAGAAAAGAGCTTTTAGCCTTTGGAGCGATGCTTTCTCCTGCCCAGCCTCACAAGAGAGAGGGCAGGTACTATTTACTTGAGTTTTTCTCTGTTGGAAATAGAAGGAGAACCAAATTCGCCATCAAATATGAAGGGTTATCCGCTGTGAGGAAGGAGCGAGAAGGTCAGCATTAATGTATTTCTCTCTGCGCTTTGTTGCCGGGCCTCGCAGTACAAGTGCATACCTGTGTGCTCTCAGTATACTTTTCCAATTTCAAATCTCCAAAACAGAAGGCTAATGGAAGGTCTGCACAGCCCATTCAGAAACAGTTTAAACCAACAACATCAATGCAACGTCAATATTTGTATACTGCAAAAATTCATAATGTTCAATGCTGTATTATGCAAATTTTCAGTTCCTTTTTGTACAATCGAGCAACAGAACACTGACCAAAGCAAAACTACTCCTCAGCTGTTTACATCATAATATTAATGCCTCTAGGTTTTCCTACTTTTTTCTCCCTTTCTGTCTTCGCTCTTTGTTTTTTTTTCTTTCCTTACATCACTTTTGCCAATTAGCTGTTCAAATATACAAGTTTTCCTGTGTATCGGTGCTGAATATATCCCCAGGGGCTAATTATTGTGAATATACTGAAGCACTGTGTTTACAGATATATTGTCTCGTCTAAATGATCTTAACCTGAACAAACTGAACGCCTCCAGCACAGTATTGACTGTGAGTGATGGGTATAGACTGTAAGGCCAAAACTTAGTCCTCCCTCTATGAAAGACAAAAGTTTGACATTGAGAATTGAAAGCATGCTGCTGGCAGTACCTCAGTCCTTTCGTAGGGTTTGATTTCAGTAGCCTCACGTCGTCTCGTGTGAGACATTTCAGTATGCTCTCCAACCTCCCGCCCGTCTGCTGAACGATTCCGTCGACGAGCGCGTGTTTGTTTCTGCGGCGGCGCTAATATGATTGGCTCCTCTCGGCGTTTCTCGGCGCACGAACCACTCAGTGAGAGTGTGAATAAAGATGTTTGATACCGCGTCTGTGTTGACTAAAGCATTAGTGATTGCTTTGGGTGCGTTGGCTCAAAAGCATAGATCAAACGCGACATCAAAAGGGAATAAAAAAAAAAAAAAAAAAAAAAGCCGGCGCACCAGCCAGTCAGGGCATCAAGCTACAAAAAAAAGGGCATTTAAAAAGCTGAGATGGTGAAAAAAAAGAATGTTCTTTTAATTTGACATGGTGCAAAAAAATAAGGCAATGTTTCAGCTCATCAGACCATCATCAGCTTGTTTAACTGTATTTATCTCAAATTTTTGTGTCTCACTGGCTGGTTTACAGGCTCCTTTTCACCCTTGATGGTGTTTTCGGTCCACTCTGCAGCCATGCCTGCACTGTCCACTCTGCTGGAGACAAGTGCATCTATCTGTCTGTGTTGCCTTGAAGGCTGTTGACCTCGGCCTTTCTGTCCATTCATCTCTCTCCATCCTCTTCCCCTCCCTTTGCCCGTCCACCATCCCATGCTTTCTACTCCCTCTCTGTCTCTCTCTATCTATCCATCACTCCCGCCTGCCAGAGGTATAAACATTCCATGTAACGCATGTCCGCGGGGCTACACATCTCCTTTACCGTCGTCCCATCACTGCACCGCTCCAGCCTTGACCCCACCCTGCCTCTAACTGTCCTTCAGCACCAGCACTGTCAGACCGAGCAGCGGTCGACTTTGGCAAGGCTGGAGTTCGCCTGAAGGGAGCCAGAGGACAGGGCTAACCTGACTGTGATTCTTCTGATACAACCTGCTATGTGGCTATGAAAAAAAAAAAAAAACTCCCTGTGAAAGAAATGGATTTCACAGAAGAACTATATTTCACTTAAAACATTCTGGTTTGAGCGCCTTTGGTTAAAGGAGCAGTTCACCCAAAGTGCAAATAAAGGTATTTTCCCACATTTTCCCATAATGTAATCCAGATCGTTTCTGTGTGATTTGGTGAGGCTTCCTGTTTGTCGTGATCAACATTGTTGATCACATGATCATGGGAGTAATGAGTTATTTAAATGTCTATGTTGCCTTTAACGCTGCTGACCTCGACCATGGCCTTTTCATAGAAATAATGAGCATCACCAAGTAGGAATGAGCATCATCAAGTTGGAACAAAGTAGCCTTCTCTTCTGCTTTCAAGTAACTTCATTTCTCTTTTTTCGAATTTCTCCGGGAGAGAAACAAAGTGTGCTACCTCTGAAATGGAGTGGGGTATGCTTGATTTCAATAAAGTTCTGGCTACAAAACAACACCATTCCTGTCACTTTCAACACAGTATTGGCGGCTCCACACCCTGGGAATTATAACAAACACTCGCAATTCAAAGAGCCAATGGGATCTGTCTGTGTAGTAAGACAGCAAGGGGTTGTAGGCTGTCAACAAATCAATCATGGGGGATTGTTGTCAAACTAGATGTGTGTGCAAAGCAATTTCCTGTGTTTTCACAAATTGTTATATGAAGTAATGTAAAAGTAAAGTAATTAGTAATCAAATTACTTTTCAAAGAGTAATAAGTAAGGTAATGTGATCACAATTTATAGAAAGGAATTAGTAACTTTACTTTTTTTCTTCCAGCACTCCAATAAAATGAGTTTGGTAAAAAACAACAACATGGATACCCGGCATAATCCAGAGCCCTGGGGACGAAAACTTTCATTGGGAACTCTTTTGTGCCCTAAAACACCAGCACACTGTAACTGTCCACCCCCAATGAGTACGAATTCAGGGTGAATAGATAGACCAGCTTTGAACTTGTCTTCTCAGCTGGCTGTTTACAATTCAAGGCTGCTGTTAAAATAGTAAAGTGAGTCATAATACGGCTAACAACAACAACATTAACACTTGAGGAATATTGATCTATGCCTTCTGTCTGGCAAAAAAAAAACACCTAAGTGCTTCATAAGCGCGATACCATCTCTGTACTAACCAAATGGCATTCAACTTTTAGTGAAGCAAAGGTTCCCAAATCTTTTTTGATGACTTAAATAAATAATTCAGTTATCAAACCAGACAGAGACATGGCACAGCAACTAAAGCAGTGTGCCCAGCATATGAACGACCACTGCTCCAAATAAATAATACAACCCCTCTCTCCAGACTCTCAACATCACAATCATCAAAAATGAACACCAACACACAGCCACACACACACACACACCAACACTGAGCCACACACACATTCACAGTGGAATTATCATTGTCAGCCACATGAAACATCATGCCCAAGTCATTATGAGTAAGGTACAAAATGGGCCAATAAGTGGCTAAAATACTCAGCCAGCATTTCAAACTATATCGTACAGCCAAAGGAAGATAGCCTGTTCTAATTTCTGAGACATCAAACACAGCGAGCAATGAAACTCACCAGATGAGCTCGAGATCTCACTCCTTAATCAAGCCATTTAGAATGAAATGTAACATTAAGCTAGCTGCCAGCTCACTAACTTGGAAATGCCTTTGAAAACAAAACTACTCTTAATGGGTCCCAACTGCTTCACAGTCAATTTCGGTTAAGGTCCTTCTTTCAAATGAGGCTTGTAGAGCTTCCCCAGCATTTGGTTAGGTGCCATGACTGATATCACGCTATCACTAATGATGTGTTTAGCCATGATGTAGTAAATTGTATAAATTAATTGATCTATTTTTTTTAAACTTATTTTTTAAATGTCTTTTGGCAGAGAGCGGGCTAATTTAAAGCACTTTAGTTAGTTACATTTCCATCGAAGCGAGGAGCTCTCTGACATTTGGAAAGCCGGCATGAATGATAAACCCCCTCAAATTAAAAACATTACGCCGTGAAACCTTTTCTTAATCTGGTCTTTAACGGTTCTGCAACAGAAATGCGGTGGTACACACAGCTGCTGCCGCCTGGCCAGCCTGCCTGGCATGGACTCCGTCTCTACTACCTTCCTGATCACGTGAACCTGGACCTATAAGTAGTGATCTGACTTCACACACGTAATACACATCGGCTTATTCCCGATCTGTGTGGTGTTATTCCACTTTGGGGTTAAATATTTAAAAAAATGTACACATATATAATGTAGGCCACCAATGTTAAGTTTTGACAAATGGTATGTTAAATCTTTGATGATATATGTGGTGATGTGTCAGAGGAGAACTGAATCTGCTGTAGCGTGCTCTGCAGGGTGAAAACTGCCAGCGTATACTTGCCGTTATATAGAAGTTGGGAAACCGAGAGAAGCATGAAACATTTTACAGCTGTACAGTTTGAAATCCTGTCGAAATGTTATTATTTTTGTCTGAATCTCAAAGTTTCTCCTTGCATTGCAACATGCCTTTGTGGTAAAAAATAAAAATAAAATGAAAAAAATAATTATAATAAATAAGATAAATAGATAAATGTCTTAATTTGACCATTTCTGAACATGTATTTCATCTTAAAATATAAAATCATCAAACAAACATATTTAAATACATGATTCAGATTCATAAGTATATGTGCACAATGACTACATTTGAAACTCTTTGTGTTGAAGGGCGCTACATCGCCACAGAATATTGTATAGAACCACCTCACCAGTGTCTGTGCCACTTCCCAAATCAAACTTAATCCCTGGGCTTGGAGCCTTCTTTTCACATCACTTTAATCACACCTTTAATCAAACCTGTCGACTCTCATCAAACAGGTTTGACAGCATGACTGATAAGGATGAGCCTCAATGCAGATTCTTCATCATCACATTCATGTACACACACAGCAGCAGACGGTCGCCTCATAATTACTCCTTTTGTTGGAACTAAAAACTGAAATACAATAGAATCCATAAAAACATTTAAAACTCAGTTGTCGTCTTTGCATTAAGATCTGTCAATACACTATAATGATGATAATACTGATATGTGCAAAAATTGTTAATACTCAAAAATACCGTCATGGAGGTTCAGTTAGAATGAATTGGTGTACAGTGTGTGCATACATATATATGTGTGTGTGTATGTGTGTGTGTGTATCCATGCACAGAATGGCCTCAGGGGTGGAACAGTTTTATTAACTGGCAAATTTGACTTGATGCACGAACTGACTGCTGATGGTCAGTGTGGTTTCACCTGCCCTCTCTCCTTCTATCATATGTCAGATTGGCAGCATACACACACACACACACACCATACCCATACACACACACATACAAACACACTGCTATTGATGCATGCCTTACCTTTAATAAAAACCCAACATAATCCACCTGGAGGCTGATAGAAGCCCCAACAGATAATATTGATGACGACAGTGTTGATGACACAGGCGGCAGGAAGAGAGAGTGGGCTCAGACCGAGGCTTATGATGCAGGATACACTGCAGGTTATTAGTGGTGTGTTGTCGAAGGATTTGTTGGCCTATGTATAGATTTTTGCATTCCAGAGTGGTAATGTCAGCCTCCTGACCTTAAAAAAACAGTGCACTGAAAAATAAAAAGACTTTTTTTTTAAAGATCACAGATCAGTCTGATTGTCTATCGCTGCAGGTTACAAATGAGGTTAATTTGTGAAAATATTTCTAAACTACCCACAAGGAATCCTCTCAAATACTAAGTAAAACTAATTAATACTAAGTGTCAAAACAATAGTTCAGTTCAGGTTTCCATAATTTGATTCAATAATTGTTTTATTTTATTTTATTTTACTTTTATTAAAAAAAAATGATAATAAATTTAACATCCTTTTTCATCTGTGACTTAAGATCTTCTTAAGATTGGATTATTGGGACATTGACTTATTCTACACAGTGAGTGGTAAGACACATAAATTGAAAGTGAGTGACCAAAGAGCTGTTTACCTCAAAGCCTCTATCACTCCTCCCTCTCTCTCTCTCTCTCTCTCTCTATTTCACATTTCACAGACACCTTCTCAACAGAGCGAACTAACCTGTGATGAATGAAGCATGCATGAGCGCTCATTAGACCTGTACAGCAGCAGCCAGGTGAGGCAGCAGGCTGGTCTACAGGTTCTCGAGACTGGATTAAAAAAAAAACAAAGCTGTAGATTTGATATTAGATTTAGATTTGTAGACTAGGAGAGACTAATAAGTGAACAATTATGTTCCTTCTACACGCGCCATTATTGGGAAAATTGGTACAAATATGGACTTAATGAATTAATAATCAGTATTTAGTACTGACTTTTTGAGTTAAATTCAGATATAAAACAAATAGAACCAGTCATCTTATTTTATTGTGTTACTGTAAATTGTTCTGGGTTCATAAACAGAACATCTCATAGGCTTAACTTGTCAACATGAATCGAGATTTTGTAATTTTTATTGATTACGGCGGCTTGAAAAGCTTGATGGCTTAGGTACAATGTTTATGAGGTAAATAAATTTCAGTTCCTTTTTTTCACAGTGAAATTGTATTGTGATGAGCAGTGAGCTTATTTGAAATAATTCCTGCTTTAATGTTAATTATGGGAGATGAGTCTTCCTTCCTTCCTTCCTTTCTTTCTTTCTTTCTTTCTTTCTTTCTTTCTTTCTTTCTTTCTGAGCTTCTAAAAAATTCTTTATTCACTCTCTCTTTCACCGACTGTAGGAAGCTCTAGTGGAAGGCCTCGCAGTTACAGTCTGTACTAAATAAAACCACTGAGAAATGCCAGTATAAGAGCATGGAATATGATGGACCACAGAAATGGGGTCCATGATGCATCACGCAGCCTCTCTTTGCGCTGAAAAGGTTTTGTTGTTGTTGTTGTGTGTGTCAGGATGCGCTGCGACTTCCCTCCATTCATTCTTCCCATACCCGCTCACTTCTTCTCGGGGTAACGGGGATCTATAGCCTGTCCCAGCATGCAGCGGGTGGAGGCGGGGAAACCCTCCGGAGAGGCTGCCAGTCCATCACAGGGCTAACACGGATACACACACACACATACACACACATCCATGCCGGTGGACAATTCAGCTGAGTTGCTGGAGGAAAAGCCAGCTGAACATGAGGTGAACATGCCAATTACACCCAACAAAGGCCAGGAATCACTGGGCCTTAATTGCTGCAATATTTTTGTCCACTGTCCATGCTTTGTGATTCGGTCTGTTGTCAGCGCCGAGCTCTCACTACATCACATTCTTTCCTAGGAGAACGAAATAATTGTTGTCATAAATTCAGCACTTGTGGGTATATTCTGGTGGGAAGAGACAAAGGGGTGAAAAAGCAAAGTGTGTGTGGATGTGTGTGTGTGTGTGTGTGAGATAGAGACCACAAGCTCATGTTCTGCTCTACCTTGAGAAAGGTTTAGGCCCTGTGGGAATGAGGATGTCAGATCCGAGTGGAGCTAGTCAGGCAGACAGAGTTTTATATATGTGTGTGTGTGTGTGTGTGTGTGTGAGAGAGAGAGAGTGTAGGTGGGTGTGGTGCACTTTAAATCTGTGCTGTCTTCTATACTTTGAGCCAACTTTGGTGAAGAGGCTCCCCTAAGTGTGTTGAGGCACAGTTACCTTTGTGGTGCTAATTAGATCCCTCCGGGTTAAATTTTCATATGTAAACTCAAAGTCACCATTAGAAATTATCATACAAGTATCCATATTGAATTCCACCGCTCGTTTTTCAGTTCAGAGTCAAATAATTTGTTCCTTTGTATTTTCATGAATTTTTCAGTGCTGTGTACCCAGATATGGGAAACTTAATGCACGTGTGCAGCTGCATGGAGCCACATTATGCCATAATGCAGAAAAAAAAGAAGATAATTATATATAAAAAGAATTGAACATGTACATTGGTTACTGATTGCATGCGTTATTCTTGACAATTCACTGGTTTATTTTAAAATAATTGTTTTTTTTTTAGTCTTGGTAATTATAAGGCAACACAGTTTGATGCCAGCATTCAGACAGCTATTGTTTAAACCTCCTTCAACAAATCCAACAGGTGAGCAGCATGTGTTTCTGCCACAGTCAGCTGATCGTTGTGTGTGTGACTGCTGACCATGTTGACTGTTGTGAGCGCTGCGTTAATAGAAGTCTTAGATGTGTGAAAAGACAGATGGCTTTGCCTTGAGGCTGCATCAGTGTCAATTAACCATGAGCTAATATTAACAATGTTGATATTCGCGTGTTCCCATTCTACCCCCATAAAATGCCCGTCATTAATTACGTTCATTCGTCGACAAATAACGTTTTTGGGCTTCACTTCACATAGGTAGGTGTGTGTGTGTGAGTGTGTAGGTGTATGTATTTTAACATCCCCCCGCAATCTTTTCTGCCGTCATTAAGATAGCAATTATCGCCAGCATCCGCCTCATTATAGAAATGAGGTGGGTGAATTTTTACTTGCTTCAGTGAATCTGTCTTAAACCTGCAGGAAGGAACTTCCCAGTTCTTTCCTTCTTCTGGCGATGAATTAAATGCTGCTTGAAAAATACACTCCCGGGTCACCTTCAGTCTCTTTGTCCAAGGAAACGCAGGGGGAGAAAAAAAAATTTGAGAGAGTCATGGAATCGTGTAATTTGGGGTAATTTGCCATGCGATGATTTCAATTACACAATTTCAGCGGAAGTTGTGAGGTGGGATTGACATAAAACGTGTCACTGAAGGTCAACTGTGCAGCAGTGCAGCTTTGCAGGGATGCAAAATGGTTGAGTTTTATGGGCTTAATCATCATTGTGTGACGTTATTTGGTATTTTATGGAATGTAACAAACTTTAATTCATATGTAAAAGTTCCGTATTATTCTCACCTCATATCTGGTATTTGAGTTAGACATTATGTTGGGGAAATCATTCATACGCAGATAATTGTTTTGTTTATTTTGCAAAACAACCGAAGTATGACAGTTTATCTTTTCAGGTGTCGGCAGGTGAAGACAACGCAGCATAATCACACTGTATTGCAGCACGACGCCATAATACTGAACCGTGTGCGCTTCAGCAGCATCAGGAGATTTGGCTTCCTCTTCCCTTGTTACATTTCCCCTCGTCATTGTACCCACAAAGCAACGGGGGCTGCTTGGGCAGAAGAGCCACATGAAGCATGAAATTAGTTCATGACAGTTGTAAAGACAAAGTCAGCGCGGACTAAAGAGAATTACGCTCTGGTATCAGTCTGTGTGGTTCAGTGAGTGAAATAGTCCACTATCACTTACCGCCCATTTGGCGGGGGCGAGCGGAACGCATCGGAGGGTGATGCAGACAGGGGAATATTATCAGGCGGCGGCGGCGGCAATGGAGCGCCGCTCTTTCACGGAATGACATCCCGCAGAATCACGGGAACGAGAGGGCAGATAGGAAATAACAGATTCTGTTATCGTTTTGAACTGCGCTAAGATGACTGCATACTTGGGCGGTCGCATGGGTTCTGCACTTGGCTCATGCTGCGCTGTCATAAATACGGTAACTACGTCTGCTGTACAGTATGTATGTGCACTAAATAGGCAGATAGCTGGAGGGAGAGAGAGAGAGAGAGAGGGAGAGGGAGGGAGAGAGCGGAGAAAATTACATCAGAAATCAGCAGCAGAACAGAAAGCTTTCTCCTGTGTCTCGTAATGTCCCAATAGTGCTTATCTTTGTCCTCTATAAACCACATGAAATGACTTTAATATTGGGCCTCGTGGAAAAGCCTTCATAGTAAAACACAAAGGTTGGATCCTGCCATAGACAAAACAAAATTTAAATCCACTCAGGTGTTATTTCCTTTATGCAGCAAGGTGACGGTTTTCCTCCATTCCATTTCAGTGTCTTTTTTTTTTTTTTTTTTTTTTTTTCAAGTT
>OMLF01007138.1:1150-17231 GCA_900302615.1 Holocentrus rufus | reverse complement strand
CGGCGGGGTAGAGAGGGGGCCGTGAGAGAGGCCGGGCTGTTTGTTGGCTGTAAAATGAAATAACACAATATACAATGAATCTCATCTGAATGCCTCGGCGGGCTGATTTGAATACAAATCAACAGCAATCACAACAACAACAGCAGCGGCGGCAGCAGTGCAGAGGATATCTATCAGCCTGCTCTGGTGGAGCTGGAGGTCTGGACGAGGGAGGTGACACATTAAGATGCACATGGGCTCGGATGCAGGCGCGCACACACACACACACACACAAGCAGGCATGCAAACACACACTCTTTTATACATGCATGAGCAAACATGCAGACACGCACAGGAGAATTCGGCACGACTGGCTGCATTTGAACAGATGAGTGGACTTGTGCACTTGTGTGAGCGCGGGCACGAGCACACGCGAGCGTCTGAGTGTGTGTATTCCCTTATTTACACTGACAATGCGGTGTTTGGGTCTACGTGAGTGTGTTTACATGTACGCAGCTGCATAAATGTGTCGCTTCACCTCGTTGTGTCCTGGTGTAATTGCTTCAGTGCTTAAATAAAGACTGGCATGGAGGGCTGCACTGCTGCTTGACCTGTCCTACCTTAAAAGGAATACAGCAAGTCTTTGGCTGATCGTCCTGTTGACAACAAACTGTTAAATGAGAACATAGAGGGACCAAAATCATCCATGTGTTCCCGGTGGATCACTGGCTGCAGCGCTCTACAGCAGCCGGGGGGCTAAGTAGATACTTTAACTACACTATGTTGAGGGATAGTAGGCTCCATGCTAACAATTGGGCGTACACTAGTTTGAATGATAGTAGGTTAATAGCCCTATCTAAATGGGAAATAATAATAATACCATTAATGCAAATTATACAGTAGGTCTGTTTTTAGCTAGCTATATGCTATATAGCTATAGCTATAAAACAAAGTAGCATCCTGTTTTGAAGTACTTTTCTTTTTTCCATAGGAGGTAAAGATGGTTTGCAATGGGGGGCTGTGCACAGATAAAGTCACATGAAATAATTCCAATCATGAGCCTAATAAAATAAATAAATAAATATCCCCAATCCAAAAATTTTGTATTCCTGTCACTGTTGAGACTTGAGTAAACAAAAGGATACAACTAGCAAGAGGTCCATGAGTCCCTCAGATCTCTGCACTGATTCAATGGCCTGCTGGTTAATAGGGTTTTTTTGCTGATATTTTTTGGTGTTTTGCCAGAGGGGGAAACAAGAGATCAATGTTTTGGGGCACCACTTCAAGGAAGGAGGCTGGAGGTGGTGAAGGGGAGGCTCTCCTTCTCTCTGTGCTCATTATTCTGCCTCTCTCTCTCTCTTTCTCTCTCTCAGTCCTCCTTTATCTCTCTCTCCCGGGCGAGCAACTGGCCCAGATTCAATTGATTAGATAAGACTCCTCTGATTTCCAGCATGCCCCAGACATGATCACTCTGGAATGCCAATAGTCCTGCACTGTCTGGGTCGTTTCTTCTGACCTGCGGTGAAGAGGTACAGCCCAAATAACTAGGGTTAGATCAATATATGAGCCATACAGTGTGATGTGGTGCTGTTTTGGATTATATAGTTAATGCAGAATTCAGCAATACTATACTGGTTGTGCATGGGCGTGCCTGAAGTGATTCTGATGTGGAATCAGATTTTGTGGATTCAGATTTTGACTCCACACAAGTATGCATGAATATAGTATTGTTAGTATCAACCTGGGCTTCACTGAAGAGTTTTAGTGTCCTTTGGCCTATCTTAAATGAAGGCTGTTTTAGAGGACCTTCCACCAACAAGGCTAAAATCATTGGGGAAACACTGAATGCTTCAATATTTGTGCATGAAAAACATAAAATTTAAAGCTTCAATCGAAAAACAGTATCAGCACAGACAATAGAAGATAGTTGTGTTTGGTAAGAAAACAGAAAAGTCACAGGAGGAAAAAGACACAGAAGCAAAAGGACAGAGCAAAGGAAAGAAGAACGCAGCTCCGCAGGGAAAGCACGTACGTTAGCAAGACAAACAAGGGCAGAGGACAGGCTGTGACGCGTTAGAGTAGAATAAACCACACAAGCCAAAATAGATGAGCGGCCCCACAATGGGAGGCAAAGGCAAACAACAGCATAATGAATCCATCCAAACACCGCATCGTGGGGAACAGCACTGGTGGAGCTAATATTAGATGTACTGCAGGGGAAACCTGTGCAAGCAGATCCCCAACAGATGTAGAGGATCTGAAGCGGGGAAGGCCCGCCGATAACGTACTACCACGGTACACACTTACTTTATGTTTGCTCTCTTCTGCCATATGCTCCCATTATAAACACACTTGCACATGTGAAATTGCGCAGGCATATATGGGAAGTCACACATTCACACACGTGCGTGCTAAACATGTGTACGTTCATCATTACAGAGAAGCTTGCATGCAAGTTTAGCAACATATGCATGCAAAATCACACATATATGGCCACGAGAATCTCATTAAGCCTGCAGTGTTAATTTAATGAAGGGACATGTTGTGGAAGATTTATTTTGAACATGGTATCAGTCTGACCCTATAGGCCTAAACTAATGAAAGAGACTGAAACTGTTGTAAAGAATGTTGTACAAGGGGACACAATCAGTGTTAAACAAGACCCATTACCTCCCTGGGAGAAGTGAGTGCAGCTAAATGAAATGTCTACATTTTTTACTCATCTGCCAAGTGCAACTTATGCTTAGTGTATCAAGATGTTAAAACATAAAGCGGATACTTAGGCCAACAGATGTTGGTAAATAGTCTGGCACCGGTACAAGAGATTATGTATTTGTATATGTATTTATGTCAGGATATGATAAAACACACCCACACACAAGTTTAATGGAGTGTTGATAGCCAAGCTTAATCTTTTAATGCTGCATATACTGGGAGCAAACAGGTTATGTTATGCTTTCCTAATGTTATTTTTCTTTTCCATTGCTTTTGATATTAGTACCACAGTCTGTACATTGGTAGTGACTGTGTAGATGCAGGAGCCTTAGAGTTTCAGTGATATAAATTCACTGAAAGCCAAGAATGTGTTGGGATTCATGGTGAAATAAAAGAAAGCGAATAATGAATAATTCATCTCTCCCTGGTTATGTCCTGCTTGACTTTGCGCATTAACAAATATAATTAAACTTTGTTAATGAAGATGCATGCTTCTCGAGGAAAACCTTGCTTCAAGATACTGAGAGATGACATAAACATCCAAAACTTCAAAACAACAACACAGACTAATTAGGCCTACAGATAGCAATACTAACAATGAGGTGCTATCTCAACTTCTGTTTTACCTCTTTTTTTCTCTTTTCTTTCTTTTCTTTTTTTTTTTTGTTCACTTTGCACAATTTCCCATATCAGAGAGATATTTAGTTCCTTAAGATGAAAGAAGCGGCTATGGATGACTATGGATGTGTCAACTTTAATTATGGCGCATATATTTAAATTGTTTCTTAGCATTAGCTCATTAAGTAACCCATCTTTAGATGTCTTAAGATGTTTTGTATTTAGGTTACATCTTAAAGCGTCTCAGGACATATAGGTTTTCTGTCTTAAGACATCTTGAGACCACTGTGATGGCTGAGTATGAAGCAGATCAACATCTATTCAAAGTCAGAATTCATGATGGGATTCTACTGATTTTAGTTTGTTTTTTTTTTACATAACATTTGTCCAGTTTCGTCTTAGTATAATACACCAGATAAACAGGAGGACAGACTTGACCTGCAGGGGGGAGAGTGACCCTGAGCCTTCTCCTCTCCATCCACTTTAGTTTTAATGAAGGCAAATATTCATCAACCCTTTCTTCCTTCCTTACTCGGACCAAACATACACGCTCATGAACACACGCACACGCGCAGACAAATCACGTTTGGGCCCTCCAAGGCTGTGATTTGTTTGCAGATGCTGGTCAACCGGATCCATTTGTCTGCTCTCCCAGCAGCCGGACAGCTCACTACGCCTCTCCACAGCTCATAAAAATGCTGGCTGAATTTACATCAGGCCAGCCGGGTGTAAATTCCTCCCCAGGTCTCTGGCCTGACAGGCCGACACGCGCCCCTTTGCACCCGGAGGGAGAAATGGATGAAGTCAAATGAAGCGAGGGTGATAATGAAACCGATATTACCCTGGTTAACCTTTAGCTGAGGAGCAGAGCCCTGTAGGCGCCTCCCGTGGGCCCGCATGTGAGATGGTTAAAGCTCTGCAAAGTCAGCTGTCAGCATAAGAGACGGCTTTCAGTATCAGACTGGTAATAATGGGAGGGCAGATCCAAACAAACAGCCTACAGGAATATGTTTCACCTGGTGCGCTGGAAAAACAGAAACACATAATACAATCACTTTCTCAATTTCAGACAGCAAAAACCCAGTTATTAGAGGGCAGCTCAGCCCTTCAGCAGCATTTGGAAGCAATTTGGCTACTGTACACTCATAATTTTAGTAATTTGCTGTATTTCAGTGTTTTTTTTTTTCAGTGTTTCATTCCCATATGCCTGTAGTACCAGCATCACTGATACAAGCCATAAGTGTGCAAGAGACCCATCCTGCACAATACTGTATATCCATTTATTCTGGTACAGACTCATGAAATCTTGATTATGCTGGACCATGCAAGTGAACACTGAATGTCTCTGAGTGACTGACTCCCTCCCATTGTTGAAACGTGCACGCATGAATGAGCTTAAACTGTATGTAGCTAGCTAGCTGGACACACAAGAGGTAAGTTGTAATGTCATCTACTTTGTTGTTTGCACATACATGTTTCCCTGTATGTGCAGATGTGTAAGGGTGTATTCAGTTGCAGCAGCAGTATTTACTGCGACTGCTTTACAATCTTGAGCTATCGTCTCTTCAGTGGTAGATTAACCAGTTAGCTAATCTGGGGAAGGGAGGTGCTGAAGGCTGAGCCAAGCTGAGAATCTGCACCAAGAATAGTGTAATGTAAGGAGGTTACAGAATCGAGGCACTTGGGGCCACTGGGAGGCGCTCCAATTTACATCAAACGTGCTTGATATTTATCCACTCGGCTTGGCTGTCGCCTGGACTCCTCCTGAAGGCTCCTGCCAGCAGCAATCAGCCTTCCACAACACCAACAAGGAAGGAGTGTCAAAATCTTATTTTATTCCCTAAGATAAAAACTAGAAAAACAAACAAATGCTGTTTGAGAGCAGAATTAGCACAGTCCAAATTGAAAAGGTCCTATAAAAGTTTATTTCTGGGAGACAGAATGGCTGCATTCCCAGTCCTGGAAACTGTCTTCTTTCAACTCTCGGGACCGGACCAACAAATCGACTGCTGATGGGGTCTACTTTCCTGCAGGGAGGTGACCAAACAGCAGAAAGTCTGTTAAGTGGGCCAAAATGATCAGACTGATGACAGTAGCAAGTTACTTCAACCCTATCAGCCCCAAGATGAAATATCAACTCCACCTCATGCTCAGTCCCGTGGAATTTCGTGCTGGTGCAAGTACACAGGAACACATGCTAGGAACATGATATAGCAGAGTAGACATTTCCCAGTTTCAACAATTCAAGCTGCAGTCATGGTCCAGCTTCAACTAGGCTTGCCCTTTTTTAAAACATGGGCCTTGAGTCAAGTGTCTTCTCCTTAGTACTAGTGGACCACTTTCAAGATACTGACAGTTGTTTCAAGAAAAAATCCAAAATATGTCAAATTACATTGGACAAAAGTGGAACCTTTGGCAGAATTTTCCACCAAAAAAAAGAAAGAAAAAAAAAAGTTAAAAGTGACTTTTTTTTGCAGTTTGAGTACAGACCTAGTGATGGTAGATAAAGAACATTTCAAACAAATTCATTGTTATCTAATAGATTGGGAGTGAGACACTTTATGGCCAGGGTAATATTTCTTGACAGATTATTATCATAGATTTTATTTGCCATTACATTTTCATGAATTGAAAAATCAAAGCTCAAAAATCAAAGCACAGCGTTGGTGTTTTTTAAAAGGGAACTAGTTATTTGCCTCCACCATGGCCAATTTGATGGGTTAGTAATTGCCTCATTTCCCTTGGCAGCTGCTCTGTGATTGATTGATCTGGACTGGTACAATTGCCTGCTTGTAGATAATATCATAATTGCACCTGCCTCATACTGCTATTGATTCACACAGTCATTACTATGCAGACGGCTTGCTGAGTTTAGAAGTTTACAGTCAGGAAAGTGTATGAAAGATGGTGCGGAAACTTCTCACCGAAAGCTGCAGTGAAGCTAAAAGGAGTAATCTGTCTTGCCATGCATGAAAAACACCATTAATTTTGTTCAAGTCACCATCTTATAAATGTGTTACTTTACAAAACGGTGAGTCAACAGGGCTTTGGTTACAAATCGCAGAGGGGCATTTTTTATGACCTTTGAGAGAATACAGTGAAATAAAGATAATGAAGTAGGCGTCAGTGGGGAGTGATGTGAATTATAAAGGACAGTAGAGGAGCCTCGGCAAATTGATCTTGTTATTTTAAATCATTTTTTAGGTTGAATTGATTTTCCTGTTGAGTTGTCTCGTACAGCTGATGCGAGCGCTCAATCAGACAGAGTGAGGAAAAGGTTATCCCAAAAAGCGTTTTTGCTAAAAGGCTGTCACACTGCATCAGCACGCACACTTCATCCCTCCTTGCTCCCTCACTCACAAAATACGCACCGTTCACGTCTCTCAATTGCCATCACTCTGCAATCCCAGTGACATTGAACGCAATATCATCCCACACAACGTTCAGAAAAAAAATCACTGCCAGCCACAAATGACAAAGAAAATGAAAGAGGTACACGAGGGCAAATGAGCAGTTATGTCATTATCTGCCTTTTCCAGTCAGATCCCACTGTGAATTCCACGTTGCTAATTTGTCTTTGTGTCCTTGCCCAGATCTGTGGAGCAGATTTCTTTATCGGCGGGGGGTCATCCGGCTCGGAGGCTCCCCTCCCTCATTATCGTCCCGCCCGGTGAGGAATCCTACAGGCGCCGGAGTTGAACTGCGGCAGAGTCCCGCTGAGGAGCTTTGTTTAAACAGTGTCGTGCTGTATTACCCAGCTTAATGGAGACTCCATGCCTGTCCCAACCCTCAGCAGCTCTGCCTGATTTAGAATAAAAGATGTATTTACACGGGGTTATCTCTTCCTCAATGTCGGGTGAAGGGCGGCGCGCTGGGCAGGATGAAACTGGGTTGGAGGAGACGCTGAGAGCAGGATTGGATCTCTAAATGTGAGTGGAGAGGGAATGTCATTTGCTTGGCTGGTTGCTTGAGTGACTGCTGTTTTAAAATGAGATAGACCAGTGGATGTTTGGATGGGGGCATTGCACCTAACCTAGAAGTGAGCCAGTGAAAACCTGACTACATCATTTTGGGAAGAGTCCTATCTCAGTTTTGACAGCATCATAGCCCATAAATGGGATCCAGTCATCTTGCAGAATGGGAGTTTCCTTATTTTTCCCATCTCTTTCCTGGCAAAAATGAGTTTATCTGTGGTGGGTAATTAAATTTAAAATATTCATGATCCACTCCTGTGCCTCTTTTTTTGTTCACGTTCTTGTACCTTGTGCACATCTTAGAGTGGCAGAACCTTCTCTACTTCCAAATTCCACCTCTCCTCGTCCATCTCTACTTTCCCTAGCATGAACAACACAGAAGTTCAGTGCAGTTTCCAGCCAATAGCAGAGCTTTACAGGCTTGGTACACCTGCAATATATCCCTGAAATAGAGGAAAAGTGACTGAACCCTATGTGCTCAGTTCACTTGCGGACACTCACTGCAAGTTTGGACATTTTCACTGAAACTGGCTGCTGATTATTTTTTCACGCTTAACCTCCTTTCACTTGTTTGAATTGTGTTTTGTTAGGAATAGATGTGAGAGAACACCAACAAACAATCAAATGAAAGGCTTAAATAATATTAGAACAACTACTTCCTCAAACATTTTCACTTCGTCCACTCTGTTGCTCCCAAAGGCAGGTTCGTCATTCCTGTGAAGCCAAGCTTTGTTCAAATCCAAAGAACTTCATCGTAAGTTCTGGTGGCGATCTAAAGTTTCCAAAGACACCAAATATGTGCTGCTGAATTGCAGGGAATTGTTTATAAAATGATGCAGAAGAAGACATCTAGAAGACATCTAGATCAAACTTTGAAGCTACTCAGGGGGAAGTTTAAGGGAAAAGAGGTCCAAGCATTGGATTGCTCAGAAAATGATTCTAAGGAACTTCATGGAGAGACACACTGAAAGTTGAAATGTGTTTTGTCAGAAACTGCAACAGTGGTCAACAGAGCATGATGATGCCTTTCTGATGTTAAAAGTAGTACAAGAAACAAAAAACGGAGAAAATGTGGAGGAGCAAGATTGAGAAAGGCAAAAAGATAGATACAGAGATGGCAAGAGAAAGAGTAAGAAATCCCAGCAAACACTTTGGCCTCAAATAGATGTTGATCCTAGAACTAACTTTGAAAAACTGTGTAAATATGAAAGTTGAGACTATAATATCAAAAGTGCAATATCAGAAATCTATACTTTCTATCTTGACTTTGAACTCGGCCACGTTCGTCAAATCCTTGCTGGGATGGAATATTAGCTGCTACAGGAGTTGATGTCTTCGACCACCATTGATCTGTCTGTGTTTGATGGAGCCAGTGTCTGCCAGTCCACTCTGCATAATGCCTTCAGACCTCCGCTCCCTTCGCCAGGCTCCTCATACTTACTATGCATGCTGCTGTTCTGCCTCCATAAGCAAAATGGAGTGCGCAGAGAGCTGAAGCATGCAGCTTAATCCTCACATCTCACACACAGAACAGCACCACACCACACCAAAAGCCTGCTTCAGCTGATGATATAATATTCAGCATTCCACTGACATTCCTCTGCAGATCCCCGAAGACGGCGTTATCAACACCGACTCACCTCATGGCGATTGTTTTATTTGCCTGCTCCTAGCTGCAACTTTTGGTTATCGCTGGAAAATCTCAAACCAAAGTCCCAAAAACAACATAAATCTACAATGTGAAATGTATTTTCTTTTTTGCCCTTCGTTACGAACCAGCTGATATATGAAAAAGCAGAGGCATGTGTCATAAAGCACCTTGAGGCTTCTGTAAGCAAATCTGTCCTTAGCGCTACACATGCCATTTGTTTCCTCCCCTGTGGGAGTACTGTATGTGAAAGTGCCTCGCTTGGCAGCACAGGCGAGAAGTTCGACACGACGGGATTTACTAAGGTGATGTAAATCAAAGGGAAGACGCAGGCAACACACAAATATAAGCATCAGCAACTTGGGTACTCAGTGGTGCGGCGTACATACACTAATTCTCCCCAAATGCCACTCCGAGAGGCTAAACACACAACGCAGCCACTGTTGGAGCGGTATATCACCTAGAATAAACACGACCAGCAGATGAAGGGGAATCGGATGTATTTTTTTTCTATAATCTTCTTTCTCCTGTATCGCACCGCGTTCAGGCGACGGCAGATTATTTGAGTTTTATCACAATATCTGTAATCCCCTTTGTACACGATATCAATTTCACTGGTAAAAAACGGGAAACCCACATGCCACTTTGCAAAGAGGTCCACATCGAGGAATAAATCGGGCTATCTTTGGATTTTCTTTAATCTCACGTTGTCTTCAGGAGTTTTTAGTATCCGCGAGAAAGAAAATATAGAGCTTTGCCTTGGGTGGCATTGCTTGGATATTGATTTTGAAGCTGAATCACAGTCAGCCCACCAAATGTTAACCAATGGGGCTATAGCAATGCACTGTGGAGGGATCTACTTACGCAAACATGCAGCCAAACACCATGAAAACCAACGGCATGGCATCGTTTCTGGGGAGTTCAGTGCAGCAGAGGTTCTCATTTTCAAAGAGAACATGTAATGATTGGAGGGCCAAGTGAAATTTCAGACTAATAATGAATAGCAAGTACAAAATATATATATATAAAGAGACTTTCGATTGAAGTTACACTCTGTAGAAGTGTAAAAGAGCTACCAGACTATATTTGACAGCCAAGGAAACTCATCATCTTAGAGTTGGAAAAGAGAGAAAAATATCAAGGCAGTGACAGAGAAGAAAAGGGAGAAAGAGAGAGGGAGAGAATGCAGATTTGATATAAATGAAGATGGAGACGAGGTATAACTGAGCCCAGACACCCGTTTGGACTGAGCCTGGCTTCAGTGATCTGTACAGATCAAAAGAGGGCCAGTCTGGGGAAGAAAGTTCCCCCCTGTCTGTAAAGGCCCATACAGTCACTCCGTGATTGACAGCCAACCAGGGATTCACACGACCTGTGGAATTGAAGGATTTAAGGGAGGTGAGGAAACTGTCTACGCCCGTCATCACAGGGTTACCGTGAACCATGTGTCATATTTCAAGGCTCAAAGATTTTTTTTTTTTTTGGCATCATCTTTTAAGAAAATCCCCCACTCCTCCACTAACCTTCAACTTTATTTATCCCGCTGCTCTTATTCTTTTAACCTCCAAGTCCGCTCCCTCGGCTTTCATCTCCTCACTTGGGTTCACTCTGACTTGACTTTTCTCCTCACATATGCCCGCTTTCAATCCTCTGCAGCACCTCCCTGCCAGTCTACCATCTACCCTCCTCCCTTGCTTTCATCTTGTCTCCTACCCCAACATCTCTACTCCTCTCATCTCCATTCTTCTCATCTTCTCTTGTCTCCTTGCCTCCTTTCCTCCTGCCTCTTTTCCTTTAATTTCCTCTCCTTTTGTTTCCTCCTCTCCTCTCTTCTCTTCTCTTCTCCTCTCTTCTCTCTCTGCTGTCAGTCAGTGGAGGGTAAATAAAGGGGAGGTTATGAGGGCCATCCTGTCTGAACCCCATCCATCATACTGCCACTTAATACCCACAGCTGTCACTGCATGTGAGTTTGTGTGGTTACATGTTTGTTGATCTATTTAAAGCTGCTACAGTACGTGTAGGCTTTTCCAAATAGCACATCATAATTTGACAAAAGATTACCAAAAATGTTACTATTGCCCTTACAGCAGCCCCACATGTATTCCCTCTCTCTGCTGAAAGTGTGAGGCACTGGAATTACTATCCTTGATACGCGTGTGTGTGTGTGTGTGTGTGTGTGTATGTGTGTAAAAACAGGGGAGAGAGTGTGTTATGTGCAGGGACGCTGGGCAGATGCACCAATCCTCCTCCAGTCCTTTCTGACTGACAGTGAGTGGTAACACCATGCTGTTTTTTTCCCCACAGAGATTCTTTAACTGTCTGAGCAGGCTGCATGTGAACATTATCACACACACCCTCACTCAAAGGATGGCAGCACGAGGATTCCAGAGGAGAAAGTCTTCTGTTTGCGAAAACAAAAGTACGCAGTGAGCATTTTAACAGGCAGCAACGGTCAGGACGTGACTTGGTTTACTGTTGACCAAAAAAAAAAAAGTATACTATAAAATATTTTGGTGATATTATGGCAGCATAAAGAAGGGATAAATCCACTTCTATTCAAAAATACTGACAACTGTCTCCTCGTGTTCTTGGCCTCTGCAGTCTTTATTATTTTGCAGAGTGGATTATCCTGCTTGTTACAGGGGTTCACCTTATGAAAGAAAGAAGTCAATAAATTGCCAGAAAATGGTCATTTCATTAGTAGTTGTTTCATTGGCCTACAGCCTTCCCCTAAGAAAAAAAAATAGTCCATTGCATTAGTTTGTGGAGCTGTTTCCATCACAACATCAGTAGCAAAAGCAAAGAATTTATAATAAAAGTTTTTTTTCAAAGACAGTGGTTGCGCTTGTGTTGACGTTTCAAGGTTGTCAAGTAGCTCTGTTAGCCTACGACAGACAGCTAGCTAGGAGAAGCACTCATCTGCTGCTGTCGCCTGATTGGAGTTAAGTATCTTGCTCCACCTTTCCTGTGGTTGGAGCCCAGAAACATAGTTAATGGAGGTAAACAGTAGCATCTTTTTGACAGTGTGTGCCGTGAGTCGGCTACTGAGCTTACTTCTTTCTCTATATGTAGCTAACTTGCTAAGATTAGCTTACAAGCCACAGCAGCAAAGCCTAATGGAGCGCGTTAATTTGGAACCAACAGGTACAGTAATGAAGTTGCAGCCTAACAACAGTCTTGACAGCAGTTTTCTTTTCAAAAATAGACTTTTTCACAACAGCCATTCTGAGATGAAATAGCAGGTAAACACAGGTGTTACTTATGACATGAATGAAGGTTCTGTTCCATGTGTAGCCGAGTCTTTCCAGTGGGCCAGCATGAGCAATAGCAGGACCCTGGCTCTGTTAGACCTAAATGGAACAGAACCTTCATTAATCCTTAATTAATATCATTAGTTACACCTGTGTTTATCCTATTTAATATTAAAATACCTGCTGTGAAAAAGGTCTGCAACCAACTGCAGAATGCCTTAACTGACCAATCAGAATCGAGGAGGCTATTCAAAACAACAACATATGTGTATTTAGTGGCCAGTAACCTGACTAACATGTTTGTTACTGATAGCCAAAATATTGTGCTGCTTTTCAGTATCTTCAAATTATATCATTTTCATGCTAAAAATGACAAGTTGCTGGTGTTTTCTGCTGGAGAACTTTATTCCTCGTTGGGGAAAAATGGCCTCTGAAAGAGCATTTAGACTCTCCACTGCAACCCAGAATAATAAAATTCTTTCAGGTTTAGCAGGCCTTTAATGCAGGGTGACCACCACACCTATTTGACTGTGCAAAGATATGGATAAATTAGGCTTTTGAATGAATAATTAATTCACAAAAGGACATTACTGGGCAATTAATATGTGCACAGGGAAATAAAATGTCATTGCAGGGTTTGGGGGCTGTTTTTATGTAGCTGTGGTCAGGGAAGAACCTTTATCATAGCAGAGGTTAACGACAAGACATAATATCTGATATTTAATAAAAGGCTAATATCAGCCCGGTGTATTGAGATACTGACACATCCTTCCAAATTGATATGATTGAATATTATTATGATATGAGAATTCATATTAAAACAGCTCTGAATCTCTTTTGAATTGACATCAGAAAAATATTCAGATCCTTATTTCACAAAGCGATGCAAGCAGCAGCTATACTGGCGTGTACTATTGTCTCAGCTTTCATTTTGATGCTATTTTCACAGTGTCAGTGCAGGCTGCCATATCAACATCTATTCCATGTCAAAATGTTTGTTGGGTGTTGATGGCAAATACACAGCTCACTGACAAAGATGATGATCAGCGAGATGGGTTTTGCGACATCAAACCGCCACCGAAATGACAAAAAGATTGGGTGTTGTTTTTGAATAGGAAAACTTTGAAATGTCAAGTGGCTGTTGTGTCTGGCACACACAGCGGTGAAGCCTTTTGAATTACGTTCAGGCCTGTAAAAAAGGGAAGTAAATTTAAGTGTGGAGTTTATTGGAGAGGCTTGTTGGCTCTGACTGGGATAGCACCATCTGCATCCTCAAACATTTCTTTATGTATGCATGTGTGTGTGTGTGTGTGTGTGTGTGTGTGTGTATGTAAGTGTGTGTCTGTAGGTGCATGTGTGAGTGAGTGGGTGTACAGCATGTCAGTACTGGGTGTAACACATCACTGTAATTCAATCATTTTTCCTGGTAAGAAACTGCTGTAAGTGATTACAGTTACTTGCTTTAAAGATTAAAGATTCTCTAGGTAACATTTTTTCTTCACATTTTTGACAAATCACCATTATCCACAGATGGTATGAGCCAAACTAAATGTGCTGAGAAAAAAAATCCAGTCTTCCAGGCTGCTTCTGAGGCTGCAATGTCATTTCTTAAAATCCATTCTGTGCGAATCAATCAACCAGTGTTCGAGTTACATGGGAGCCAATGGGAGCTGAACTCCCATAAGGAGAGGTCTGGGCTCCCATGAAGAAAGTGAATTCATACATCTGTGAGGGTTGCTAATAATACGCTAACAACAACCATTGTTTTAATCACAAGTAAAACAAAGTAATTTTTTAACACAATAATAAATATTATTGAGATAAATAAGCTAAATGAAATGTATTTTATAAAAAAGACCTAGTCACTATATTCTCTCGTGGATGAAGACTGTACTTCACCACCAGGCCACAATGGTGCACAGTAACACGCCAATTATGGCTGTTGAGAACAACATGGAACGTTCAAACTAATATGGAAGAATCAGCCAAAATTACTTTTGTTGCACAGTAACGTTAGCACAAAATTATCATGCCGGCGAACAAAAGGCTCTTGTTGCCGACTGGGTCGAGTCCTGGACCTGGCTAAGTAGTGTGGGCTGTTCTGTGTGTAAAATGTTTGGACCACGTAAAGCACAATGAAAAGTCCCTCTCTCTCTAACTCGAACCCTGCAATCAACCAATCACCTCAAGGAGGCGTGGCTCCTTCAGTGCCAATCATCCCCTTTGCATATGCACTGCTGCTTTGCATGCTTGCCCCCCAAACAAACTTAGCTTATCCTCCCTTAGCTACAGTACGTTAGCTTAGCTTACAGTGCACTTCAAATATTACATTTCTCAACAATTTCTTCTTCTGGTCCTGTGCGCGGACAGTGGCTGGTACACTGCTGCAGTGTTGAATCATGGAAGAAGCCTGTATAAAAACACCACCCTGTAGAAAACGCAGTGACATTAGACAATTTATCAAGATCATTCCAAAATGGGCAAAATCCACTGGCTCAGGGGGAATCTTACACAGTGGCTGAGTGTTTCTTATTATTCTTGCCCAGTAAAGGCAACAGAATAAATATTACAAAGCCTGTAATCCATATGATAAAAGACAAAGAAGATGAAGGCACAGAAACTACTTTGGTGTTTATCAGAGTGTGCTTGACACTGCTGTGATTGTAACTAACGCGTTAATAATCTGGGTTTCGGAAAGTAATGCAAAAGTACAGTAATCTAATTAGTTTTTAGCGCAAGTTTTTTTTTTTTGTAATGTGATTATACTGAGAAACTTTTTTGAGCAACTTCCCTGTGTGTCGATGCGTGGATGTGTGTTTGTATAGGGGAGCGAATGTATGGAGTGTGGGTGTGTGGGCTCGTGTCTGCTTGCATGCACTCGAGGTATCGAGTGCTCGAGTGTATGGTTTGCGCGTGTGTGTGAGCATACAGCACGCCAATTTGTTTGGCCTGCCGTTGAAATAGGGAACGTTCTGTGTGTGTTAAATCAACAGAGTAAGCCATGTGATCCAGGCTACACACACACAGACACACTCTGCTGAAGGACTGAATGGCACTTGCAGAGTAAATCCTGCCTCAGATAAAAGCATCACATCTCCCCACAAAATCCATGAAGACCCTTTTTTTTTTTTTTTTGAGAAGCAAGCAACCGCCGCTGAAATGAAATACATCAAGCGGAGCTGATTGATCCAAAGTGTTACCCAATCCATCTGTGGATAGCACTAAACTACAAAGAGGAAAAGACTGGGATGGTACCACTGTGTACCAACTTGGAATAATAGTGCAGCAGCATATCAATGCGGGGGGTAATATTTCACCGTGATGGGTAGGAGGAATATCTCCCGCAACTGTCGTCCCCACCGTGGCCAAATGTGTTTAGTCAGGCCTGTGGAACGGCCTCTGGTGTGCAGTGCTGGCTGTCAAAACCCATCTCCTCCTCTCCGTAGGCAACAGTCCCACCGCTGGGAGGCCTCATCTCATCAAATCGACTACACCTTACCACCCATTCCGCGTGCTAACAACTGCAAATCGGAGAATCTTATTTACACCTCCCGCGCGGGCGGGGCCCTGGCTCGCGTACACTCAAAACAAGTCGGCGATGTACTATTGGATATCCATTTTCCTCCGATAAACCCGCTGGTGGCAAATCATCCGTGGCCCTGCTGGTGGTGTCTGCGCTCCTTTAATTGGTTTTCGATCAGCAATTGTCACTTGCAGAAGAGCTCTTTACCTGCCAGACGTATACAAAGTACCTGCCAATTAGCCTCCTCCATTGATTCAGACAGGGGCTTAGCTGGAGTATTAAGTAAAAAGCATTTAAGGGGATTTTTCAGAACACTGCCTTTTGGACTTTGTGACTCGGGGCTAAAAATGCTTTAATTGGTACTCGGTTCTTG
>OMLF01007124.1:13053-35284 GCA_900302615.1 Holocentrus rufus | reverse complement strand
TCACTATATACAGCTGCAGCAGCAAATTTTTCCTAAGGGGCTCATTAAAGTTTAATCTCATCTTATCTTGTCTTGTGCACATACAGACTTTCTCTGTCCTGGCCTGACAACCTCTGACTGCCAACAGGGTGTTAGTTCACCAGGCGGCTGCTTTTTTTGTCGCATCTCTGTTGTCTTATGTTTTGTTTTTTTTTCTCCCCCTCTCCTCCTCACCTGGTTGCTGGCCTGAGGGTCACTCGCCTCAGATGGTTAATTATCTCTTGTCTGAGCTGTGATCACCTCCCCGGGGGGCCAGCAGCAGAACGCTGTATCAGAAGCTGCCTATTGAACTCCCTCCTGGCCCGCTGCGGTGTCCAACCGCCTGGCTAATAACGATTCATGCAGCTGCCAATCCGGCTGACCGACACCATCAATATTCCCGTCTGCAGAATAACAACAATTAAGAGACATGGATCTTAACAGCAAGGCGCAGGACAAACATTATCCACTAAGATGATGTCTTAAACTGCAGAAGTACATACAGTAGTTGATTATGGAGGCAAGTCTGAAAAGAGTTGTGCGCTTGTCTGTACAAGAACAGTATCAACAACAGGTGCATATTGCTTTATCTGGCTGCATTTTGTTTTTACTGGGATAATGTGTGAGATCATACAGCAAATCTCACACAAAACATGATAGATGCTTTTGATATTCAAGTCTAAAATGCCAGGAGAAACAGCACACATTACATGCTACATGCATTTGAATGCCGCAATGAACAATGAAATGTCATCAATGATAAAAAGGACGGTGAGAGATATTGTGAAATTAAAAACAGAATTAAATCATCACCAATCTGGTGTTGTTGAAATTCGTGGCAGAAGCTCTTCGAACTCCCTCGGAGCCATGTTAAGAGTCAGGGCTGTCTTAATCATGCTGAACAGTGGGGAATGCCTCAGAGCCCCGCTCTGCTAATGGCATCAGCAGTGAGAACAGGGGACATGAAGGGAGGGGCAGGGTGAAAACTCTAGGCCCTAAAGAGTAGGCCGGGGTTATTATCTGCAATTACCCTGATTACTGAGCCCTTCATTTGAATGACTAAGGTGAAATTCATTTACTCCTGGTATTACCACCAAACTGAGTTTGAGATGTTCATTAAACACTCGATGAACAACCCCCAAATTTAATGTATTCAGAAAGGAAACAGCCTGTTCATCAGACAATATGAATATCTCTTAATCATAGAAGCAAGAAAAATGTTACCGGCAACAAAAACTCTCATACATTTTCCTGTATTTGATGACTAACCATTACTTCCTTTGTACTCTGTCTCTCCTTGGTCCTCTAAAACTATTTTACTAAAACACAGCAAAGCCTCATTGCATTTTATAAAAGCTCTTTCATCGCCCTAGTTATGCCATCTGTGAAAGTCAAATTCCCAAATACATAGTTATTGCTAATTCTCCCTACGTCCTCTGACAAATATTGCTGCTAGGGAACAGCATATCTAGTGATCAATCATATCACCTCCCTGAACCTGCTATGCAATTTATTAAGTGCTAAACAAATGGGCCGGAGCAGGCAAGCGGCTGTTCCCAGGGCCAGGGAATGTAAATCTAAGCAGAGTAACAAATTAGTCGGACTTCTCTCTTTTTTCCAGCGTGCATACCAAATTTGCTGTTGGCAATGCAAAGCGACCCAAGGTACACATTAAACTTGCAAAGGTTATAAAAGAAATTTGTATTCGTAAGCAGACGGCCAGAAGCTGTTGTTACCAATGTGTTATGCTGCTATTTAGCCCTGATTCAGGGCCCTGTGGAAATATTTGGGCTCATTGGCGTCATCTTTCCCAAAGGGTCCTGCACTGCCCTGTAAAGATTTCTCCCAACAAAAGTCAGACCGGTGTGTAACAGAAAACTTCTTTCATGTAACCAAACAAACGTTTATAGTCCTTCATGGGTCATCTTTCAATAGACCTTGAGACTTTGTTTAGAAGAATACACCCAAAATCCTGTAATAGAGTTAAAGATGGCCAACAGACTCCTTAACTTCTTTGCAGGTACTGCCCAAGTTATACGCTCACTGCTGTCATCACAAAGTCGACTACAACAACCTTTTTTGCAGTAGATGCACTCAAAGTAACTTAAAGTTTCAAAATCTTAGTGCTGACAGTTTTAATTTACCATTGAGGAAGGGTCTCTTACTACAAGACTATGCAATTTGGTCACTGAAGCCAAAAGAGATGCGGTTTCAGTCTTTTGACCACCAGTGGCAAAAGTGAGCTTATTGCTCGAAAGCAAAGTACTGGTGAGGAAGTGGAGGCAGCACATGGGAGAAGTTTGCCTTGAAGTCTTTCTAACAAAAAGCCGCAAGGAATTCTCACAGAAAGTCCATCCCTAACCCTAACTCGAATCTTAACCTCTTCTTTCTTATAGAAAGCCTTCAGGCAAATTCCCATGGGTGTCGAAGTACTTGTCAGCCATCTTTGATTTCATTACAGTGGAGATTTTGATTATACTTATCTTTAAAAAAACAATTAAGTGCATTTGTCCATAGAAGGAAATACTTAAGTACAGTTTAATCTTGAAAAGTATCTTTGTGGTACTCATCTGATTATTTATTATATAGTTATATGGTTTATTTCTGCGTATATGGAGTGAAAACTGAACAAGTCAGTGACGTCTAAACTTTTGGTGACTACATATTTATTTATTTGTTTGTTAATTTATTTAGCTATCTAGATTTTGTTAACTATGCTCATGCTAGTGCTAATGACAAAGAATCTCTGTGTCATGGGAGACTTGCCCAAGAAAATAGCATCAAGACAAACATAAAAGTTGCAGACAAAATATAATCAGTCACATAAAAGAGAGAGAGCAAAGTAAAATTTCCTATGTAGGCAGTCCAATAGGCAGCTGTCCAATATTAAATCAGCGGGTACATGGGCCAAGCCTATTTAAATCTTGTTAAGGAAAAAAAAGACAGTTACTTTGTGAGCCACAAGATATTTCATTTTCTTTATTATTGCTTAAATTATTATACATCATGTTTAAGTAAAGGGAACAATATGTGAAAACTTTTTTCCTGATTCAGTTCTGACCTTTGAGGCAAATAAAAACAAACCCTGAGACAATAATGACTGAAGTTTTTTTTAGAGATATTAGAGCAGAAATAATTAGTAAGCAGAGCCAGAATGGCTTAATTTCTATATAAAGAGTACTGTCAGTAATAAATCATGATACAGTGTGTCTCTAAGGTATCAACAGGCATGTGAATACATAATGCTGCCATGATCATGAACTGACATGAAAGTCGGGGTAACTAGGTAAAAAAAATTCCAATTTCAGCTTCAGTTTGGGAAGGCGGTAAATATAGCTGAAGGGGGAGCTCTTCAACTCCAAAAACAAAATTAAATACACTGTACTTTTATATTCTTATTCTTATACACACGTTCTGAAATACACCATACCTCTGAGAATCAACAGACTTGGTTGATTTACCTTCCATAAGAGCCTAAATTTGAACATTATTTTTCAAGGCGACAATGTAGCAAACTCCATGAAAGTGGTGGAAAACAGATAGAGAGTAATGACTACATGAATATTCAATAGTATACTCAGAGTATGATGTTATTATTTGATGAACTGCATTATTTCTGCCACAGGCGCTCCCTCATAATTTCACCATTTAAACGAAGAATTTGAGCTGTCTTTATCAGTCCAGACACATGATATCAATAGCAATTGCATTATTATTTTCTTGAACACCAATTTGAGACACAATTCAGGAACAAAGCCGGCAGCGTAAATTGTGTGCAGAGGGAGTTAGCATATGTTGCAAATTGGGGAGGGTGCAAGGCTCACCAGTATGTGTTTCTTTCTTTTTTCTTTTTTTTAAATGTATTTATTTATTTATTATTTCCCAGTACTCGTCATGGATGGAAATGACATCACAAGGCCCTTTCAACATGAATACCAGCCTCATACCGATGCTCCGACCCGGTCGTGAACTTTTCCGTATCTTTGCCAAACAGACGTCCCCCCGAAAATGGCAAAATGTTTGAAATCCCTCCGCTAGATTTCCTGCGTGCCATATGAGAGGAGCAGATTTTTTTCTTCTCCTCTCTTCAGCGTTAATACACTCCCCAAACCTCACCTTTTATCTGGTCGTTTAAAATTCATAAAGTGTGACTCAGTGATTACTTTTACACATACTGCCTTTGACCTCCCGTCGGTTAATTATCATAAAGCCTTGCAGAGGAGAATGAGCCATCGCCTCCTCTTTTGTGCCACTGTAATTGCATTCTTAATTTTCGGAGGTGAGGAATACTGATATGGCAACTCAGGCCTGATATCACAGGAGTTACATTGTTCAGGGGGAGGTTTCGGTTTATGTCTATAACGCTGAGCCGTACAGAGAAACAATGGCAGGGGGTCGGTCGAGCGGTGAAAATCCACCCTACACCAGAATTCATATACGCAACACTAATAATTTATCATCAAGAGGCAAACCTGCTGCTATTCCGCGGAAAATTGAATTTGGAGACTCGCTTTGTGGAAGCCCAGAATGATCGTTTGAACCTTTACATCCAAATCGGGTTTGTCTCACTGTAGAGCTAATGAAGGTTCTCCACGAGACATGTCGGTACAATTTTACACAATCGGGTCCCACAACGAAAGCAGAGGGAGAAAGTTGTTCTGTTTTCACCTTTGTTCGACAGCGACGCCGCTCCTGTTAACAATCCCCCAGGAAACGAAGCTGAAGCAACAGTCGTGACAGAGAGAAGTGGGGGGAAAAGTAAGGAACTCAGAATCTAGTTCAGGGCAACAATGGGCTTTGCGAGTACATCATTAACTGGAGAAAGGCAAGAGGAAATTTGCACCTGGATTAATGAGAAGCCTGCCAACATCATGAAGCACATAAAGCTTTAAGATATATACCCAGACACTTATAAGGCTTTATTATTACTTCCTTCAATTGGGTCTAAAAACAGTACCACACTGCCATTTTTTACACTTTAATGAATGCAGCCTGCCTGTTGAAACATTCTGTTGACCATAATAAAAACTCATGCTGGAGCACAGTACAAAGAACGCAGCCATTTTTTCAAGTCTCAGATTGACTGGACTTAGAATGACAGCCTTCTTGAAGTGAAGTCTAAATCCCACATCAGAAGAGGCACTTTTTTTCTGTTTATACACACCTACTGATGCCAAAAACAGCTTCCATGCTGTCGGAACAGACACAAACTCACTAAATGCCACTGGGATGTTACGCATTTACATTTGACGCATTGAGCTGATGATCTTATCCTGAGCAACGTACAATGAGTGGGTGAGCAGGGAGTGTGTGTATTGCCCAAAGGCACTGAGGACACTTTGCTTTATTCAATGCATTTATTTTACTTTTAAAGAGTCATGCATGGTCTCCACATTTTCACCTTTCTTTGAGCAGGGTCGTGGCACAGTCACATGGCTGCAGGGATCAAACCTGAGACCTGCTGGCGATGAGACCGTCTCTAAGCACTACAGGCTAACCTGCCACCCCATTTTTTCCTCCCCACCATTTATAGCAATAGTTTGGAATAATGAGCCTGTCGTCCCAAAATCCTTTTTACCACCATGAAAGGATTACATGAAGGCAACCTGACTAGAACCAGACATTAGTAGTTTGACTTTGAAATAGCACAGTGGTAGTAAGGATGTTGTGAATGGGTGGATACGTTTATCTTCAACAAGCCGGGTTCAAACTCCAACTCACAGGAAGAAGTTTTCCTCTGTGAGTCAAGTTTTTCATTTTTAACAAAAGTTAAACCAACCTATTGCAATTGCCTACCCATAGCCCCAATTTTAATTGCCTATATGTGAAAGAAATCAGAATTCATGTCATTGTCATGTATGATTTCCAGGGGTGGTGGAAAATTTGGATTTTAAAATATTTACAACTGTAAATATAATCCAGTTGTAAAATTGGGTGAATTGTCAGCAGTTAATCTTCCTTGCTGGACTGTGACCAAAACATGTCCAAACCCTCACTGGGATTCAAAACCTTTATTTACTGATCAGTTGATCACTGAACAGCTTCAATGGAATCATTCAATGTGAAGTGCCTTGCCCAAGAACACTTCAGTGATCCTCGTTCAGGGACAGAAGGATGTTTCCCCTTCACGTTCCTCGCTCCAAATTCCCTCACATGTCCAAGGCCTTGAACTGGTGATTTTCCAGTCACAGTGAAACAGTACGGCTTGCAGTGACCATCAGTAAATCCCATATAACCTTGTCAAGGTTGAGCTTTTGGAGATAACAAGATTCCATCCCGATAGTCACAACATAGATAAGAAATATACATTTTATAATCAAATATTGATTTTTTTTCTATCTTGTTTTCAAGTGCGTGACATCAAATTGACTTTGCAGGATGGCAAAGACTCATATTTTCAAGACTGGGAGGCCTTAGCAGCTGGATTTAGCAGTAAGTTGTTAAGAGTGGACTGTATTTGATTAATCATAATGAACAATAATGATATTGATGACGAAGGGATACTTAAGAGGCAGAGCAGTAAACAAGAAAACTGATGTATCTTTCATTGTTAGGGATTTTTTTCACTCATTCCACAAATTTAAACCTTGCAATTAATCAGTGTTATGCTCCCCAACAGGAGACTGGTTGACTCACCATATCAATGAGCTGCTTAATTTGTGAAATGCTTATTGATTGGATAGGACATTACTTTAATGTCAAAATGTATTCAGTAAAGGTCTTGTGGGAGTTACTAATAAATATATGAAATGAAACTTGAATTGATTTGCCGTGATGGCAGGACAACATTTCATAATTACGTCTTTGTGGCTGCCGGTATCATGCAAATTGATATTTTTGGTATTTCAGATCTTAAAAAAAATGGCCAATTGATGTCTGACCCATCCATACATCTATCCATCCAACCATCCATCCATCAACCAATCCTCCTTTCCTTCTTTCATCCCCGTCAGCTTGGTCATTTTCCATCCGTCCATCCATCGGTTTCGCCGCTTTATTTGTACCTTGGATCTGAGAAGTGATTCTCCTGCCCTCAGTGATGACAGAGTTGGCGAGGGTCCTAATTGCGGCATTGGAGGAGAGGGGCTGTGTAGTCTTGCATCTAGATGAGCAACAGCAGCATCACAAGACCATCTGGAGATGAAGGAGTCCACATCTCTGGACCCTTGCTACCCAATTTTTGAACCATTATCTATCCGGAGAAAGTTGATTGAGCGCGCATTCTCCTTTCCAGCATAGCTTTGCCTCACATTCATACAGCTTCATACCATCACATCTGCGTGCTGCCCAGAACAACAATGGTCCTCTTTTTTCTAAGAAGTCTGAATGACCACTGTATACCACACTGAAAAAAAAAGAAAGCTCAAACTTTCTTTCCAAAACTTTTCCAGGCCACAACAATATAAGATTTCAATGGCTGTATATACTCTGTATAGTTGTGTGATTAGCTTGTGCTATAAGTAGATGAGAACATCACCAAAGTACAGAAGCGGTTGATGGGTAGGAACTCGTGATGATTAAATGCGTGCACATATTGAATATCTTTAGAGTGTTATAGCTGTCAGGAGGACACTGGAAAATAGGAACTGGTCATGCAGATGCTTTGCTAACATAACCAGGCAGCGTTTGAGAAGTGGTAATGGTAATGTATGTGGTTTATGTAGAAACAAGGCTGCAATCAAGCACCAGGACAGGGTCTAATTACTCATCTGCCCCCTGTCTCTGGGAAAGCACATCGCTGATCACGAATTACAGGTTTCACAGTGACCTATGTCTGCCAGGGGCAATACTCTGACAGCACACTGGTTTTACACACACACAAGCAGATGTACATATCAGATGACACACCTATGCGCCGAACGACATGCATGCATGTCCGTTTTGTACACGCAAGCACACAGGCGCATACACCCACACACAGTGCACGAATGTATGGAATGAAGCTCGCAAATTGTATGCATGAACACACACAGTGGTGTCCAAAGAAAGGAGATCTTCTGGTTTAAGGACGGAGAAACATAAATGAATGCTCTAAGTTTAATTGTTGTTTATGGAGGTGTTTCAGGTGGCCATATTGGAGGTTTTCAACTGAACTGATTGCACTTTCAATGCCATTTCAGCCAAGCATTTCATTGATTTTGTGTTTAGATAATGTTATTAAGTGATTTCTGACGGATTTGCAAAGCCTTTACATTGGTGGCCATTTGGAGGTCACAGTCTTTTTTTTTCCCACCACTACAAAACGAGAGATGCTTGCTGTATTTTACAAAGAAATATAGTTCCTTTTCATTTGGAACAGATTGCTACAGCAGATGAGACAATTCACTATGTCACATGGCCTAGTGCGCCATAAAATAGCAGCCACATGCACGGATGTCATTTTTCAGACATTTATTTTCCATCTTATCTGAATGAGATGTCCCTTCAAGACATTTAAAAGCAATAGAAGATTAGCTAGAAAGATTGGGAAAGGATGGAAACTGTTCAAATGTCACCCCAAAATAGCTGTGATGTGGCAACTTAAATAGATACGTTATCTGATAACAACAACAAAAAAAAAAAAGCTAAAGAAGCTGCCTGCACAGACAGAGCGCTTATCTACTGGCTCAGGGAAAAAAAAATGGCATGACGGTTCCTACACAGCAGGCAGGTAACTGACTGTCACTTTGATCCACACACACACATGTTCTCACACGTGTGACCACACACAAGCACACACACAGCAAGCAAGGTCACAACTGTGGCAAACATGGATTTAGGTTATTAAGTTGGAAGCAGCAGCCATACTCTGCCAGGTGGATTTTGATTTAAGTGTAGCCACTAAAGATAGAATTGGAAAGTTTCTTTTACCAATCATAATATCAGTTGTTGCCTCTACACACCTCCTGACATATAGAAGAAAATGAACGTGTGGGTGTGAGTTACTTTATGTCCTGGATCAACATGACTATATATGAAAACATTTTTTTCTTAGGTTTTTATGTAAGCTACATTTCATTTGGAAGTTGCCCTCTTCTAACCTCGTTTCAGCAATAAAGTTCATGTAGCCTACATAAAGTGCACAATGCAGGGGCAACATATTATTGAACACTATTTAGCGAACAATAGAGCATTTGCAGTTTTGTCACAAATCTCCTGGCAACCATGTGTGGTGCCATCATGGAGGTCCACTGGATGTTAATTGAATTGGCTGCGTGCAGAAATGACGGCTAAAGAAATAGCAACCAGGCTGGGAAGAGAGATACTGGAAAAGATTGCTGTGGTGTGGGTGTAGATCAACTCATTGTTATGAGTGAGAATGAAGAGTCTGATATGGATTTGTTCCCATATTTAGGTCACTCTGGTGCAGGAAACTCATCTTTAGTCCCTCTGATCCCAGAATCTACTTTGATGCTCTTTATATGCTAAATTAGCCAGTGGGCTAATTTAGCAAAGCACCCAATGTTAATGCCACTGCTAGCTTCTGCTAGGTTTTTGTGCTGTGTTTGGGGGGATTATGGATCTTAATACATTTCAAATATAAACTCACTTGACCCACTGCAGAATCACAACCAGCCAACATGCTCATTACCTTGGACACTGCCTGGTCAAAACTGATGACCCTTTGGGAAGTGAGGCGTCTTTACATTCATATCCAGTATATACAAAACAAAACTGACTGGCCCACCACAGTGCCACCAACAGGCCAAAAAAAAAAGCCAAATCTTCAAGCAGAAATGTCAGACATCGCACATCACCATACAAAAACTTGCACCAAATTGTATTCCCAGCCAATTTATACAGTCAGGTGCTCACAGCCATTGTCGCACAAAAGCTGAACGCTAAGACCTACATTATGGCCACCAGAGGGTGCATTAGAGCAACTATCGACAAGATATATCTCTTGCGAAATTAGGCATAAATAGTACTGTGTCTAATATCTGATAGTCTATCACATGTGAGTGTTTGCACAGTTTGTCAATGGGTAACATCTCCCTGACAGATACTGCAAAAAAATAAAATAAACAAATACATGCACAAATGTGCATACACACATGCGTGTGCTGTGTATACACACACACACACACACACACACACACACACGTACACATATTGCACCCCCCCTTGCTGAGATTGATTTACCTTTGTGTCCCAGGCCTGTCGTTATCATGGGCCTCTCAGACAGGCCTGCTATGATAGCTCAGGGAAAGTGGGACAGAGGTGGCAGCAGGCGCATGATGGAGAAGAGCTTCTTATCACCGATGGAGAGATCCATCATTCTTACACCGAGAGAGAGAGAGAGAGAGGGAAAGAAAGAAAAATGGAGAGCTCCTGGTTTGCTCTCTTTTCCTCCAAATGGATAAATAGTATAAGTGCTACTCACTGCAGGATGTTTGTCTCGCTTGTTGTTGCTTTTAAGAGACCACTGAGTAAGGCCATCGTTTGAAGCAGGGTTTAAAGTGGCCTTTAGAGATCTGTGGCCATACTGTATAATGACTCATTTTGTTGTGCCTTTTTTTTTTTTTTTTTTATCTGCTCTTTTCAGTAAAAGTACAGTAGGAAGAAATAAGCGGACATATAGATTGTGTACACTCCCACACTGCGCACAGTAAGTGGCAGCGCCATACAGATCTAATTAATTAGTAGTTTTATTTGAATTTGATCTCAACTGTACAGCTCCCTAGTTGTTCAGCTGCTTGATCTCTCTATGAACAATAAAGGCAGGCTGCTGGGCTTGCTTGTAGTACTTGCTAGATGATGTTAGCAACTGACCAATTAGGAGACATATAGCTCATATCTACAGGCGCTGCTCATACAGCAGCAGTGTTTTGTTATAAAATTCTACAACATACATGTAAAGTGCTAAAATGTGCAATAATAAACATATTTAGCAACGCAGTGTATGTCTCTTTATTCATCACTATATATATCTATATCTATCTATCTATGTATCTATATCTATATATAGATATAGATATAGAAACATTTCTCCCATTGTGTGATGCCGTCACGATTAATCTGCATACCCAGAGAATTAGGAGATAAAAGTAGTTAAGATGTGAAGATGCACAGAGAAACTTTTACTTAATTTTATTCATTACATACACTGCTCAATAAAGCGTAGTTGAATTGTACACTATGATATTTTTCCCCACACTTTGCTGAAGTTTCGTGGTGTGAAAGTACAGTGAAGTAAATATTGGCTTCTCTGGAGGTCATCTCATGATGTCATCTTGATTTTCATATCAGTATATTTGCTACAACTCTCAGCAGAAAGAAGGGACTACACTGTGTATGGGCGGTGTTGTGATCATCTTTGGATTAGACAAGCAAGTAACGCAAATAGGCATTGGAGGTGCAGATTTGTCACCAAATACTTTGGGATTTAACACATTCGTATTGCTTCCCATGCTTGGAAAAAGCCACTAGATATTTTGCTTTGGAGAGAAAAAAGTTGCTAGGAAGTCCTGTAAAGTCGCCAAATATAGCGACAAACTTGCAAAGTTGGCAACAGTGGTGCTGTGATGATTGTGTGGCTATAAAATACATCCAACACATATGTGTAACTTTAGTATGATCTGACACTATAGCTTGTAGACATCAGTGTCTTACATGTGCAAGGCTCCAGTCATTAAGACCAGAGTCTGGGACCTGTGCAGCTGCAAACCACAGCAGTGCCAACAGACAACTTTCAACTTGGATGTCTAAGATTTGAAAAAAAAAAAAAGATTATTCACCTTCTAATGCAACATCAAAGCCTAGAGTAAAATATCTCCCTCCATGAGTCAACCCACACACACACACACCGGAGTCTTATTGCTGATGATGAGGCGGTCCCAATGGGCTGAGATGGATCGGCACTAGATCATACATGCTCCTATCTATCTCTGTCAAGTCACAGCACAGTAAATAGTATCTTCATGATCTCCATCCCAGGTGTTGCCTCCGTGTGTGTGAAGGTTTGGACAGATTTACAGCCCCCTCCTATTTCATTTATATGTATCATCTAGAGATTTTGAATGGCTGGTAAGGTTTATGATTATCTAGATAACCTATAGTCTGTGTGCCATTCCTTGCAAATATAAGGTGTCCTCTGTTTATGTTATACATAAACAATTCCTAAACGCACCTTTCTAATATGCCAAGCGTTGGCCCAATGTACTAATATCACCTTTTCACTATGTCAGACTACAATTAAGATAGCATCTCTCCCATCTCCTAACCTGTCACCATGCAGCGCTTTGCCCAGCTCACAAAATACCTGTCAGATAATGACGTTTAAGAGCCTGACCATTATATCAAAAGCCATCTCTGTCTGAAATAACTGCTATCCAGGAGCTCTCGGAGCCTTTAACAATGGTGCCGGGGAGACACAGGTCTCCTCATTCAGCCTAAAGACCATTTCATTTCAGTATGTGGATCTAACAATTGCACTTATGAGCTACATCATGCGATATCATTATGCAGCATGAAATCCAAGCATTGTTACAATCATCAAAGCCTGAAGTGAAAGTGTTATTGATCCTGCAATTTCCTGAAGATCTTCTGGACACTGGGTAAAGATTTTTCTGATTCCCCATTTTAGTATAATTATGGCATTGAATGGGAGAGAGTGGTTGAAAGTACACTGTCAAAACATTCTGGGTGAAAAAAACAACACTATTTTCATTAACCTTTTCTCTGCACAGAGGGTAGTGAGTGTAATACTTGGAACTGCTTAAGGTTTAATTACTCCTTATTAGTAACACAATTAAAAATAGCAATTTAGCCTTTTATATTGAGATTACACTGAGCTATAATTTGAGATTAGTTAACCTAATAAAATTGTTAAAAACTTAATTTCTCAGCAGTGTAATACATCATATATATTACTTTATGTTTTTATTATTGTATCTACTGACTTTTTTGGATTGTGCCTTTTATGTAGCTGCTGCAATTTGTAGCTATGTTTAGAACATAATACAAATGTTTATTATTCTAATTATCTATTCATATAATGCTACAATAAAAATACAATTTGAGAGTTGTTTGAGGTGAATCATTGTCCATGTTCTACATGAGTGGTATCTCAATGTGTCACCTTTTTGAATTTCAAAGTCCACAGAGTGCTGTTGTTATTTGCAATTAAACACTCTTGGCTGCATTGACTCATTCCCACCTACCTAAGGCTGGCAAACTGTGAAAGCCACTGGTGACACATTTGGAGATAATGAAGAGGCAGATGGCTTCTGTTGATGAACATGATCTTTGAATGATATGTAATCTGCAGTCTTTCTCACAAGCTAATTTAATTACTCAGAGGAAGACCTCAAGGATTCAAGAGCTGTCAGCAAACAGTTCCCCAGCAGCCACCATCAGCACAACACACTGTGGGGACATTTTAACATGCGCGTTTCTATGCCACAAGTGTCCAATTTAGTTTTGACATAAAGGTACTACTGTATAATTTATAAACATCAATATATCATGTTCAAATTAATTGTGACATTTGGTATAATTGCCTTATTTCACTTTTATGTCATAACATGAAATGTTGTACGTTGCTTTCTGGGATTGTTAGAGAGAGTGATAAATTCAAAATAGTAACCTTAACCATTGACAATGATAACAAAATGTCAGTGTCACTGGGCCAATAACGTGATTAGTGTATCAGTGAAGCAACAGTTAGGAATGACTATTTAGCTGTTGTTTCTGAAGACCAATTCCTGTGACGAACTAGCAGCCAAATTGAGAGTTGTGTCTTGCTTTTCTGGTTGTGTGAATAAACGAGTGTTGTGTCCTCTCACAGAGATAAGTTAAAATATAGCAGCTCTTCTGCTCAGACACTAGTAGCTAGCTATTTACCTCATTTGACTTGGACCAGATATGGATTTGCAAGACTTTGTTTTCAAACGATCAGCCTAGTTGGTAGTTTATACCCATAATTCTGTTGTTTTTTAATCATGTCAGGCCATTCTTTTGTCCTTGGAAATACAGTTGATGTGTTTCTGTCTGACACCATCAAAATGTAAACTGTCCATTTGGTGTCAGTTTTGAATTGGTTGTTCTGAATTAAAATGGTCCAAACATTTCATTGTGTCATTGCTCAACATTTTACCTCAGGCATTTCACCAGCTGGCTTGTGAGTTTAGCCGATTGAACCCCCCATCAACCCCATGATGCACAGCAGTGCACAGCATACCATGATGTAAAAATTAAGTAGGGTAATTACCATAAACAAATGAAATGAGTCTTAGCCTCTATCTCACTCCACTGCTGTCGGTATTGCAAACATTTCTAAAAAAAAATTAAGGTTATTTCCTATAAACCCTCTTTGCTTCCTGTCACAAAGAGGATGCTGATGTTTGATCGTTTCGTGAGCTTTTCACTTGTTCCACAACTTGAACTAAAACTTTAGCTTAATTTGCACTGGAAGAACAGTATTCTTGTCCTGTTTCAAGCTGTAAAAAAATCTCCCTTTGTGCTGTAAAGTCATTCAGTAGATTTCTCACCAAATCTCTCTCATACAAAATGTAAAATGCGGTGGAGAGGCTGCTGATCATTTCAGCAATGGTTTTAGGAAGAATTGGGCTGTGTCTAAAATGTGGGATTAAATTGCCGATGTTAAAATGCCACACATGACGTCTTCCATGTCAAATCCTGTGACAGCAAACACGAACTAAGAACAAGCGTGTTTAAAGCGCCTGCGTTCAGCGCCCAGAAAAGGAACCTCGACGCTCTCTCACCATCTTTTCAAATTTTGTAGCAGATGAATCAAAACCAGCTTATTGTCTATTATTGTTTCTTGCTGTCTGCGCCGCCCAGCTGTTTATGCAGTCAACAAACATTGCCGCGCGCTGAGAACTTGAGCCAAATGAGGAAGGACACAACGCCCAAGGGTGATTTGTTTAACTTTGAAAGGTTCTTTGGTTTGTGTTAGATTGGCTGGGAGCTATACAGCAGCGGATCATCTAGCCCGTTCTCCCAAGTGGGTAGCAGCCAACTGAGCCTGGGCAACGCGCGTGGGTAGAGAGGAAAAAGATAACCCCACCAGGGACTAAACGACAGTCCTCATTTAGACAGCGCCAGGCAGGGCAGCCATTTAACAACACAGAAACAAACACTCCATTATATAATCTTAGACTAGTTTTTTTTCCCCTTTTCTCTCCTCCCAGTCTCTCCCTGTCTTCGACTCTCTTGGGAGCGTAATGTTGTTCTCTAACCAGCGGAGAATGAGCAAGATGTATCTCATGAATCATATTAGAGTGCCTTTAATCCTCTAAAGTGTGGGTCTCGTGAGGGTGAGGTGACAGAAGAGGAATCACAAACTAAAGAGGCAGATGACAGAGGAAAACAGATGGGGAATAAATCCACACGCTGAACCAGGTAGAAGACAAGATAAGGCTGCAGTGTAGGGGAAGTGATCTGGAGGTTTTTACAAGGTGGAGGGGGTGGCGTCCCGCAATCTGTCAGTCTGCACAGCTGGAGGTCGCCTGTTCCCTTTGGGGTTATGGGTAAAGAGAGCATAGATAGGGCTGCTTCCTTCCTCCTCATCCATCCATCCTAATCCAGCCTAAGCACTTAACCAAGGAGGTGCGGCGGAGATCACCTGGGTCTGTGGGGGATCAAAGCCGCTTCAGCGAAAATAAGAGAAGTCTTGAGGAGGGAAAAGCTGATGTAACAAGAAGAGGTAGATTAGCATTAAAGACTTGACAGATGCAGGGGAAAAAAAAAAAACTTGCCAGGGCCTCAGCAGTAATCTTCACCATGAATTACAGCACTTCTCGGGTGCTGCTAATGACAAGCATACCTGCATAAGTACCGATCAAAGGAAGCATCGTTTCTCCAAATGAAGACTTCTCTCTGTCTTTCTGTTTTGTCATTTACGTCGCCGAAAAGTAAGCTGGTCCAGGGGAGATCCAGCTGAAAGGGGTCTGCATTAACCTTAAAAGAAAGGTTGGGAGGCACAGCGTTTTCCCCGTCCCAATTTAAAATATGTCCTGCCATCCATAATTTAGCAGACGGCTCCTGTACTCAACTTGCGCTAGGCCAGACTTTCCCCCAGTCATATATCAAGTCACACATAGTAATGTATTTTGACAAGTAAATTGCTTGCCTCTTTGCTGATAGCTACTCACTTAAATAATGAATTCTTAGTAATAGCCTGAGAAATAATATATACCACGGGGTGACATGGATGAAATACTTATTACTGATAGAGGACACACATTAGGAATCTGCTTCCCTAAAACAGTGGTTATCTAGCTGGCGCAAACCAGTCAATCAAGTTTGTGTGTGTGAAAAAATTAACAACCATTATCGGAATTGTATGCCGTTATGGTTAAAAGTTAATGACTACGGCAGGTCTGGTATTGTAACTTCTATCCAATTACACATTCTGAATAGCACAAAGGAGAAAAAAAAAAAAACAGAATGAAGTAAAACTCTGTCCGTTCCACCTTGTCAAGAAATGTGCCAAAACCGGACAGAAAAGGGCATTTATTCAGAAGCACATCATAGCAAGGTTGTTCTGTTTTCCATTGAGCCGTGTGCTTGTGCTTGAGTGACATTTCAGTGGACAGTCTTAGGTGTTTGCGGCGGCAGTGGGGAAGGGCATACTGATAATGCAGCTGATTAGGCTCTGATCATTATCTACAGTACAGCTTATGATGGTCGGAATCGATGGGAGGCAAGCAGAGTAAGCCCTGGAAAAAATTACCCCATACCTTAAAGCTCATACCTTATGATAAAGATTGAAATGCTGTTTAAAAGTCAAATGTATAAAGCAGATTCTAAAAGTGCAGCCAGACAAAACTTTTTTCTCTTTTCAAGCGCCCCGTCAGGTTGAAAACAGAGACGGAAACATTGTTTTTGAGGGTTAATAAAGCGTGCAGCCATGTATCAGCATACCCCTCCATCAATGTCGTCGCTATTTGGCAGGTTGAAATCAGGCCCACAGTGTATGGATGAAACCAATTTGGTACCATGGTCCATATCCGCCAACACTTTGAAGAGGGAGACATTTGACACAGCATCAAAGACTTCACAGAAAGAATGGAAAGGGAGAAGGAGAGGAGTGAGGTGACAAATTGCCGGGTATTAGCCAACATGAAACAAGGGGGCAGATCCAGCATCACCATCATCCCCTGCCCAAGAGCATACTGGGCTCTGAATGGACTAATGATGATATTATGTGGATGATAAAGCCGTTTTTGTAGTCCCTCAAAGCTTGTTAGAAAGTCACACCAAACTTAAAGCATACCCTTGTCTCCGTAACTTTGATCTCACTCTCGCGCTGGTATGTTGTTCAGAGCACCCGTCCTTTCATGGTGCGCTGCCTCCAGCTCTTTCGACAGGAAGACTTATACTCCTTGTGCATGGGACATGTAGGTATTTGAAGTGTGACTGTTTCGTTCCTCTTTGTGGGCCCCGGCTTTCCAATTTTTGCTCGACAGTCTGGGCGAGTAAAATGAAAGTAAGGAGCAATTAGCGAGTAGAACTGCAATCATTTGCAAGAGCCATAATCACGGAAACATTATTTCAGATCTTTGTTAAACAGCAATGATTCTCATCATGATTTGCACAATATCACCTTCCCTCAAGAGTGTATTTAATTAACTGAGAATTAAATATGTAGCTTGTCCCACATTGTTAAATAAGCATTCATTTTGTACACCAGTCTTTTGCTGTTTGTTAAATGAAAAATACGACGGTTCAAGTATGAATTAAAGTCAGGCTTTCAGAAGGCACATAGTGGTTGCTGGCCTTTGTGCCAAACCTGTCATCCTTTGTTTACTGTGGGAAGAATTCATATCAGCCAGTTTTCTTTTCTCCTTTTTCTCCCACCCTTCTTCCTGCAACACAACATAAGATTGATGCGACTGACAAAAAGTACATAAATTTCTCTTTACGCCTCTTCAGAAAACAAGCTCACTGGTAAGGGTCGCTCAAGTTTAAGGCTTAAGAGAATGAAATTTCAGCTCTACAATGTGTAACATTGCAGGATGGCACAGTGTGTCCAGTTGTTCAATTTCCCTGTGTAAGCACTACAGAAGAGGCTAAAAGGCTAAAAGATTTGGAGCGTGCTGACGCCATATATTCTGTCGCTAAGATTCTTAGTGAGAGAGGGGAAATGGGAATAAACCAGGACATCACCGTCAGCGGAGCAGATTTGTCTCCTTAAAATGACAACACAAACCATTCACTATAAGGAACAGTTGAGTAACATAAATATGGGAAAAGATAAGACTTGAAAGATGCTTTAGAGGTCATATCGCAACCCATAAAGGTGCATTTTGAACGCAGTGGAATCATAGTTTCTACTGGACGGCCACATTATAGTGATATAAGGTGCGTATTAAGTTATTTTATGCAGATTTAGTGTCGGTTGTAAAAACATTTCTCAGCTGCAATAATGTCATTGGTTGTATTAAACCAAAGAACCATAGGTTGTCTGGCTAAGCAACATAATGTTGAAGCCCGGTGAAAAAGCGAGTTCAGTGGCAGCTGCTAGCCATTTGGTTAGGTGGGGATATAGCTGATGTTTTAGACCTGTCTCTACAGTTACATACATCATTATCAATGTGTTTAAGACAAGAGACAGTTTGCTTGATTAGAGTAAAAACAAATAAAACAATTTTTCAATGCTTGAAAGATGTGCAACATAACTTCTGCAAGAGTGACAGAATGCACATACACACCCCAACAACGTGAACATCAGTAATGTCAGTACGCAGTCAGTAGGTTGGAACAATGATTATCATTATGAGTAGTGTTGATTATCCTGTGTGTGATGCTTGAAAATGCGCATCTAACTGAACTCATCCAGTGAACCAGAGTGAGACAGATGCAGACAAACTGCCAAACACAACACAACAGCTGTCAGTACAGTTCAACCTCCTGAGTTCAAACCTTGAATGAACCTTGTCGCAGAGGTGTCATGGCAGAACAAACATACAGCTGCAATTAAAATTCATGATGTCTTATTCAGATGTGCCATTGCCAGCACACATAGATTGAAATGGGTGGCTACAGAAAGTTGATGGGGAAATTGTTTGACTAACCAGATTAAGCTTTTTGCAGACAAAAGGCCAGGAGAAATTTTAGAGCCTTTGCCTGCAGCATTTTCCATGTAACACTGCAGTTAGGAAGCAAACCAGCACCTTTCATGTTTACGCTAAAATAGCAATTAGCTTGACAGAAAAGAAAAGCCTGTCACAAGACGTCAACAACTTGCAGAAAATAAACATTCCTCTCTTCAATTTTTCCAATAAGCAGCACAAAACACCAAAACAAGGAAATAAATCCAGAAAAACTTAAACAGTGCAGTTAATTGTGCTCTTTCACATGCTGTAATGGCTGCTAACTAAGATATGGGAAAATAAGCTATGACATTGACTGCATCCAGATGCAACAAGAAAATACTTGGAAAATGAAGCCAACACCCCCACCCGCCCAAAAAAGGAAACACAGTGTTGCTAGTTCATTCAAATGAACTTGCATGCCTTGTTGGCCGGCCATGCTGGGTAAAATAGGAGGTAGCATGAGGAAGAGTAGTTCTCTTGCTGCTAGCTGAGAAGAAAATGCAGCCATATCACGTTGTCTAGGTCTGCTAGTTTGCCTAGCTGAACCAGGTTCAAACTAGCTATACTCACCTGTAACTGTCTAAGTAAACTCGTTAGCTAGCCTGTTGACTTTCATAATAGTCATAGTCATGAATGAATGCAAAAAGGTCATTGCCATTTATATATTTTATTTAGATTTTGAGCACAAGGCATCATTTGCCATTCAGGTTTGCCAGTAGTAGTAGTAATTTTGCCATCCAAAAAACATTTGTGTTTGGCTCAATCCATGGTATTGTCAAAACCAAGAAATACAAAAGCACCACCACGTTGCTGACCTGCGGTGAAATTGCTTTGGCAGCACTGCAGCTGAGATCGTTGAACGAAAATTTGCAAGTTAGTGCCTTAGGGGGGAATTTATTGAAGAGGAGATATGGAGAAAAGATTGGTGTAATTGGAAGTCTGGTTCCCCACACGATTGATAAAGCCACTGTCAATCAAGGTAGGGCAGCCTTACCTGTTATTGTGCCAAAATCTATATTGCCTAACTAATGTGGTTCGCTGGTGGTGGTTCTTGTTTTGTCATTGGTGTGTTTTCTTTTGCTGCTGCTCAAGGAAATTAAGTTGAGAAGAATGTGCTGAATAAATAGATTACTGTATAGCTTGACAACTTCCTGGATCAATGAATGCTTGTGGTTTGAGATCATAAAGACGTAAACAAGTGTGATTCTTTCATTCATTCTTTACAGAGCAACTAGGTCTCTTACCCAGGATAGATTATGATCATTTTCTGTAGTCCAGAAAATGTTTTTAAAACGTTCTTTTACTGTTTGAAATGCCAGCATTAGAAAAATCCACAAAAATGTATGTGATTTTGTTCTGTGAAAATGAGCCAAAGACTGCCAGATTTTTGTCACAGTTTCCTGCAGTAACACAGCATTTCAGGGCATTACCTAAATGCCTTATAATGAACAAAAATGATATTCCTTTTGTGGTCTTTGTTCATGCAAAGTATAATCGACTCCAGTGTCTTGACTAAAAATTAAACATGATATGATTTGTACAAGATGGAGATGCAAGTGCTGGCAGACTGTTTATTCTTTGAAATTCCTTAAGAACCCATCCAATTTCTGCTTGTGTTGCATTTATTTCTATGTATATTGAACTAATTAAATCGGCCAAATTAAGTTGGCCTATTAATTCTGTACATCCTGAATAGTTATTAGTAGTAGTAGTACTAGTAGTTGTGGTAGCTGTAGTCATAGCATTGTTGCTGTTTGAATTTGTTACTTGAATTTGATTTGATTGCTTCTCTAGAACTTGGTTCATGATATATCATTGTACTAATACTGTATGATCACAATGCAAAGTACCCAGAGGGAAAATGAGTGATGAGCCTGATTTGCTTCAGCGGGGAATAAAGGTACAATATTCACTGATCCATTGAGAACTCCTAATGTACCCACTTCTGACAGTAAGATAAAAAGTTACACTTGTTCAAGTCAACTCAGCTGCCCCACTGCTTCCCACCCAGCTGAACACAGGTCGGTGTCCCAGTGGAGAGAGAGGCCGTGTTCAGCTGGGCCTACCTGCTTAGAGGGAAAGGCGGAAACAGAGGAGAGACTCATTAAAAGTGATCCTTTTGTCCAGTGGAGCCTGATCAGCCTCAGCCCTGCTGTGCACTAGAGGTCCCTTTGAAGAGTTGGGCCTAATCTCAGGCCTGTAACACTGTCATGGCCAACCTGGGTTACCCTGCTAATGAGTGAGGGGCCAAGGAGGAGGTTCACACCTCTGAGTTGAGTAGTAGTTCAAGAGTTAGTTGTACGCTGAAACTAATAGAACTAACTGTGAAGGGATTTGCAGAGCTTGTGTTTAACTCTTGGTGTCTTTGCTCGTTGTAAATGTTGAATTATCTGTATGTTCTGCATCACAAGGTTGGAAAAGAATCTTTCATCTATGTAACCCTGCCAAATTTACATTGATGCAGCAATGATACTGAATATTCAAAAAGGTTCATTTAATATAGGTTTCTGGAAGAATCTCTACTATACATTATTATCTTATGCAAATAGGCAGCTTAAATATGATCGGGGGGTGGGAGGGATTGTTATAACCTTGGGACACCTCAAACACAGTTCCTGTTAACATCATATCACAACATCACAACATGTCAGTGCTCATAAATGCATTCAATTCATATAAAACTTATTAATCATAACAACAGTAATGGCTACACTTAGCCAGGTCGTGCATTATCACTTACTAAATGAACCATCAACTCAAAATAAATAAATATATTTTCAAAATTATGGAAAGATGGAATGTGCAAACAAAATAAAATTTCATGCCAAGTTTCACATAATGTTTCATGTAGTGGTGTTGGATATCTATTATTTAATTAAAGACCAGTCGGCCTTGGATACTGGCAAACCACTCTATCCAATATCTATTTCCCAAGTTTGCAATAAAAACAGCAGGGCACCCTAAATTTGTCACTGAATTCTTCCACACCCATTAATTTTTCTGCACAGGGTTTTATGAGTGTTATTCCTGTGGCTGCTGCCTACACTCTCGCCGTGATATAATCCATATTTACCTTTTTTCTCGGCTGGTTTCTCTACCTGCGAGACACCTTCAGGGTATCCCTTTGTCTTCCCACACTCCCAGAAGAGCCAAGACAGAGGCAGCCTTCT
>OMLF01007116.1:1122-11425 GCA_900302615.1 Holocentrus rufus | reverse complement strand
TGAGAGATTGAACTTAACTGTATACATTCATGAATGTCAAAACATTGGGAAGAGTGTGTGTGTGTGTGTGTGTGTGTGTGTGTGTGTGTGTGGTATGAGTGACAGAGACACCATCAGGGTACCGGGAGGTGAAGGAATGTGCCCCGGTAGCTGTTGTCGTTCCACATTTCCAGCAGGTGGCCGGTGATCGTCTGTGTTTGGGGAGCCAGTGTAATCTAACTAAGGTGTTTACTTGACCTCTCCCTCCATCAGTTGTTCAGTTTCTGCTTTTGGATCATTTGGAGGAGAATTTGATCCACCTCAGACCACCCCTACTGTCACTACGACTGAAACTCCCTATGAAAATCATCAGTAGTGCAGTCAAGGGTATCTAGCTTTGTTTTTTCTTTTTTTCTTTTTTTTCTGGGTATTTGGAGTATATCTGCTTCCTCAATACGGAGCAGAATCACGCTATCACTTCATCTACTAAGGCGACACAATTGTGAAATAATCCCTTAAGTGTGGATTTCAATGAATATCAGGATATCCCGAATCAATAAACAATAGAACAAGAGGTGTATTGTCGGTGAGCTAACCAAAGACCAGTTTTCCGAAACCACCCTGGAAATAATCAACTCAAGTTCATCATTGACTAAGAGATATTATACAGTATAAAGAAAAGGCATTAAATCATTTTGAGTTAATGTAGTCTGACACTTAGTTGATATGTCCAACAATGCCCTGCTCACATACAGCACTGTGAATAATTAAGTTTTTTTTTTCTCGTCCCTTTAAGGTCACTGCTACCCACCAAAGGTCTTTGGCAGACACACTGACATGCAACAGTAGACTAAAATGCAACTCCATTTTTCCACATTTCCTCGTCTACAAGTCTGAAATAAATATAGAAATGTATCTGGGAAAAGAGAGTGAGGGGACTTATTGTTCAGTGTTCAATAAAAAAGTGATAAACTGAAGGGCAAGCATTTATAAAAATATAAAATATGTTGGCCTACTTTATTGTGCAGGACTCCATTATTTTGCGACGGTAGCTCACCACAAAATATGCTTCCATAAAACCCAAATGCTTCTAAAAACACAGCGTGAGTAAAAAGAGCACAAAGTGTTTGGACGTTGAACATTGTGACAGAGAAGGTGCATCGTCCGGTCATCATCACCTCGCCTGCAGTTGTCCCACTTTGTCTTAAAATTCAGTCTGTAAAACTACAGCCGGAGACAACAGTCCTCATCTCCGGTTATTCAGAGCCCTCAGAGTCAGACTTTTCTATAACTGTGTTAGGATTAATTGTGAACGTGTCTATAATACTTAACCCCCACCTTTGCTGCTGCTGTCAGACAGTTTTGCCACGCTCTTTGTTTTGTCTGTCAACAGAAATCCTTTCCTGTCATAATAAATTAGCTCACCTTCCCAATGAGCCTCCATGGTGCTTCTATTGGACATGACAACCTTATTTTTATAGCACTTTTTTTGTTTAATCTTCAAAAACAACTCTACTACCGCATACATAAATCAGGAGGTGGGATCATTAAAACTGACAAGTGGAATAGAAGGTGAAGAGAGAATAAAGAGAACAAACAAGAGAACAAAAGAGAATGGCACAAAGGCCATTTTGAATGTGTATTTAATGTATACATGTTAAATAAATGTACATATAAAAATAAGCTGCCACTGCCAGTCTATGTTTTCTATGTCAGCAGGTTCCTGTTCCAACACATGAGCTCATCAGGCTGAGAGGAGCCGGTGGGGAACAGATGAGTGACGGGTAAGGAGCAGGAATGTTTGCAGACGCGAGGATCTACTTTCTCTTTTTCACCTGCACACAGACGGTCCGTCTACGTGATCAATACGATGTCAGTAATTGGATTCAGCGCTCGCCTTCTGTTATGAGCTCACCAGTGGATCAATTTCCTGTCAATTCAAAATGTAAACAGAAGCTGCTAATGACAGAGCTTTTATTCTTCCTTCACCTTTAACTGCCAGCCGTTTTTCAATGAACTCGCTTGAAGACAAACCACTTCCTGAACTGTCTGACCCGAGCTCCGCCGTGATGGACGGAGTGAAGGAGACGGACCGGGCTCAATCACAGGCTTTGTTTTGTGTAAACACTGAAAAGTAAGCACTTCAAACTGGGCCCTCGCCAAGCTGCGGGATTGTTCTTTGAAATCTTTTGGATGACCCTCTTTGGAAAAGAGATCACAGTGAGGTACAAAGTACAAAGCCTCCGAAGGGAACATTTTTCCATTGTAAAGTTCAGCAAATAACCCATGATTCACTTTTAAAAAGAGAATTTTGTCTAATGTGTTCTCTCCAAAAAATGTTGATATTTATGATGCCTCCTGAACTTTGACAAGACGCTAGCAAAGCTATCGGTATGTGAGTTTGTCCATTTGTATGAGAGGTGGCCAGTCACCCTGCCTGCCAATAAAGCAGAAGCCAGAGGTCAGAAACAGTGCAAACTATCCACACACACACACACACACACAGAGGAATTTTCAGTTTTCTTAGGAATATGTCAGGCCACCATGAAAAACCCATTATATGCTCAGTGTTTTAAGTAATTTCTCTCAGAGATTAAAAAAAAGTTGCAAAAAAAAGAAAGAAGACAAAAAAAATTCAATGCAACACCAGTCATTTCCAAAGAAAACTTCTTCTGTGTTAAAATCTGTCAGTTCCTAACTATAAGTGTTCTTGTAGCACACTGCACAGTGAACTGTGGAGGCTTCCTCTTCTTAGATTGTTTATCTTGGTCCTTTTTATGTTGGTCAGGGACGAGAGGAAGGCATAGATCAGAGTCTGAGACAAAATGAGGCCTTGGGTTCAGCCATAAAACCTGAAGTGACAGACGTGCGGAACCTGCTCCTGTCAGCCTGGCAGCAGCCGTTCAGCTCCCTGACTGCAGACCCGGTCTCTCCTGCTGGGCTGAGAGGAGTCCTGCTGGTCTGGGATCAGAAGCTGTGGGCCGGGAGCTGTGCAGGTCGCCAGCAACAGTGTGGGGTTGTCATGTGCATTTAGCCCCGGGGCTAAATGGATGGAGAAGGGAAGTTAATTTAGCACATGCGCATAGGCAGACACACACACACACACACACACACACACACACACACACACACATATCAGTTGGAGCAGCAAAAGCAAAGCCTGCCTTCCCAAGACCTGAAGGAACAGACCTAACAAACACTGCAACACAGACTCTACTGTACACGTCACACACACACACACACACACACCACCTTGGCCCCACCCCAATAAAAATGCCAATGCTTGAAGCACACACTCCTATTATGCAGCATAATCCCACAACACGTCCTTTGAGCTGCCACAGTGACAGGAAATAGTTTGAGCAAAGGAGACTTGGTACAAACAAAAGTTGTTTGAGGCTTTATGACGTAAAACATCCAGAAAGAATTCAATAATGTGATGTACAGTAAAAGTAATGTTGTTTTCACATTGACAAATTCCAAATGTAAACACATGATCTTTTTTGCTTGTACTTAAAGGTGTAAAATGCACCTCTAAGGCCTCAACTTAAGTGAGGACCCTTTAGACTCAACTAACAAAAGATGTGATCTATTGGTGAGTTGCGCTGATGGTGAGAACTGTGTGGACTCAACCATCACTTTACTTAATCCATGTTTTTTGACAGCTGAGTCGAAACATTCTCACTGAAGATATGAGATGTGCTCAGGGATGAGCAAAATCTCAATCTGTATTTATGTCATAATATGAGATTAGATACTTCGATTTTGGATCTCATGATGTAGTGAAACCAGTGAAAGTGTCTTCCTGGTTTGAAAGGCTGCATTACAGTAAAGGAATGCAATTTTCTGAGCTTATTAGAACTATCATTTGTCTCTACCTGCTTGGTCATCATAATGACATTATTAATGATTGTTTATAAAAATCTCTTGTGTGTCAAACATGAGATTACTCCTGATTGGATCGCAGTCTCTGTTTTGTCATCAGATCACTTTACAAAGCACTTTCTACCTTCTTTTTATGTTCCATATGTTGCTGTGCAGGAAGTTTTCCTCCTTATGTTTAAAGGTGCATATGAAATCCTGCATCAGAAAACCTCCTACAGCTGCTGAGTTAACCATTTCTCCATCATTTTCATCACAAATTGGCATCACGAACACGACAAGAACGACTGACTGGTAAGTGCAAAGATTTCAAAATGTTGCCTTGCCAAGTCTGTTTGACAGAATCAAAAAGACTGTGTATATTTGGGGCATGAGAATCTGAGGCTTAAATGAAGTCAGGGTTCAGTGTGTGGGGACAGTGTCCGGGCTGAACTCTCTGAGAGCGTTGCTCAGGATGTACGTACCATACAAACCTCTCAGAGGATGCTCAAATCAAAAGTGATCAGTTTATGAATTAAGCAGAAGAAGGGGATGTGGTTTAACTCAGTGTCCTTTAATCGTATACAGTTTCTGTGTAAGAGAACGTGTTGGTAAGATGAAAGAGTTTTGCTTCGGTTAATCAATACCAGTGGTGAGTTTGTGTCCGTCTGGAAAAGAAGGTTCTGTTATGCTTATGGCTTCAGAAACCTAGGAACTGAGTTATAAACTGTGTACACCAGGCAAAATATTCTCTGAGTTTTCATTTATTAAATTTCAAACACCACTAATGGGAAGGGAGAAGGAAAAAGCAGAAGTACTTTTTCTTTCTCCCTTCAGCTGCATGTGTGTGTGCTGCAGCTGCATCCTGTAGCATTTATTGATGTGCGTGCTGTAAAATGTGTGGTTGCTGTGTTTTTATATGTGTAGTGTTTTAAATTGCATGCTGTAAGTATGGGTAATAAACTGTCAGCTAATCAGTCTACAGCAGAGGCTAAAAGTGAATCTGTAGTTAATTCATCAGTAGATATGCAAACCAAGAAGACACAACTGCTACTAACAAGCACACAGAGACTCACAGAACCACAATGCTCCTGATCTCGTATCACAATATAAAACAATGTTTTCCCTGCACACAGCTGCAGGAATTGTTGGTGGACAGGAAGGGTGGAATTGTGTGTTTCCTTTTACCTCGCTCATGTGTGAATGGACAAAGGCTGACTGGCTGTATGAGGGGACATTTGATAAGAGTAAGCTGCAGATGGCTAAAATGATTATTAACCCCGGAAAAGGGAATGGGATTTCCAAAACATGTCAGCGTGGATGAAAGTGTGATTGGCTGTGGCTCATCAGCAGTGTGAATGAGGGTGAAGAGCGCTGGAAGTGGGGGTCTGATGAGTTGAGAGATGTTATAGAGGGTAAAATAAATAAATAAATATGTAGCTGTATGTCATTTGCCATTGCTAGAAGCTGTTTTGCAGACTAGAGCGGAAGAGATGACAAATATTAAACGGCGTCACCCTAAGGATATTGAGGCGTGTGCTAAGGCAGTGATGTATGGCTGGGCAAAGCTCCAGGGCAAGGCTCCATCCCCACTACTGGCTATGCTAGCTGATGTTGGGTTGCCAGTTGCAGAACAGGTAGTAAGCAAACAGGCTTTTCCAATTTATCCTAGTCTAGTAGTAACAAAAGGACAAACGAGGCAGTTTCAATGAAAAAAGCAACAGAGGAGGATTTTCTTTTGCTTACTGCGGCCTCTGGCTCAGAAGAGGGACAGAGAGAGAGTGAGAGCTGCACAGGTGGAAGACCTCGCAGTTTCTGACTCAGAATTAGAGGAGACAGAAGGGACACCCAAGGGGGGGAAGTTTGAACATGCAGAGGAGCAGGGCTCAGCTGGCATGGGGAGGGATTAAAACAACAGGTCAGACAAAGACACAGAAGAAAGTTCACCCTCCCTCTCCTTCTCAAACAAGGTCCATGACACAAGCAGGGAAAAACTGGCATGCCCCTAAATTCATGATAGGTGACATGCCTGTTTGCAAACCTTCAACCCCATTTGAAATTTTAGATGTGATTAGGAAAGCTCCTAATCCAATTAGTTGCCAAGATGAATATCTGAACTGGTTTACACAAGTGTGTACTGGATACCACAGTCTGGTGCCTGATGTAAGACAATTAGTGACATGTACTTATAGAACTGAGTGGGAATTTAACTTCCCTACATCTACAGAAGATGGCCAGTGGCCAGCATCGAAAACCCTGAATCAGTGGTTAGAAAGTGATGCAAAAGACGGCATCACAAAATGTGCACGAAGTCGGAATGATTTCTCACAAGTTATTCATTGTGTACAGGGAAGCCAAGAATCCTTGCCTGAGCTCATTCAGCGATTCATCACGGTGTGGGACAACAGTGCAGGAATGAAAAGAGCAGATAATCAGCTATTTGCTATTCAAACTTTCCTGCAAAACTTAAAACCACACATTGCTGCAGCCTATAAGCTGTCAGTTCCTGACTCAAGATTGGAAAACAACTATCAATAAAATAATGGGGTTGTACAGGAACTTGTGTTTCTGAGAAGTTGGGAAAGACCTGAATAAAGATTTGGGACAGAGTAGCTGTAACACAGTGGCAGAGGTCACACTAACACAGTCTCCTGTCTTCAAAGGGCGTATCTAGTTTGTGGAGGTCTATAGCTGTGTGCCTTATGATGGGTCACATGTTATTTGGCATATCTAATTCCTATGATTAGGAAGGTAGAGCCTTCAGAGATACCTACATTATACTCATAGACACAGAAAAGAGATCTGAAGTATTTTCTTCCCATGATTTGGTGTATTATGTTTCATAGCAGGAACTATCCTTATCAAAGGTCTTAGAAGAACACCTTAACACTTCAAGTAGAGCCATATTAGCTGAACATAAGGAGGTGCAAGACATTAAGACTGAGTGTTACAAAACCGGATCCTGTTAGCAGCCCAGAGTGGAACCTGTAAGGTTATTGGTACTGAATGTTGTTCCTATATCTCTATACATATCTATAACGGAGGTTATGCACATGGTTCATGAGACAGCACAAAGAACTACATAAGATTCATGGATTTGAGTTTGGGGATTTCTCAGGTATGTTTGGATCCTGGAGGTCTGGTTTGGTTAAATTCTTGAGTGCTCTCACAGTATCTGTGTTCCTTATTATTATATTATTCAATAATCATTACTGGTAGTCCTTGTGTTTGTGTATGACTGTTTGATAGTAATTTTTTAGACAGTGAAAATTATGATTGGCATTTGTTTGATATCACTATATAACAGTACTGGATGTTAATAATATATTATTGTATTCTAATAAAGTCTTCAATAACTGTTCCTGCGTCCTATCCTGGTCTCCAGAAACCTGCAGCTGAATTAACCACTTCTTGATAATTCCATCACAGTTGCACCTCGAAGGAAAAGTTCACCTCAAAAGGAAAATTAAAGGTAATCCATGTAATCTGTGACCACTAGTGGCGCTATAGAGCACACAAGGAAAACCGGCTGCTGTTTTGTTGACATTCACTTCCAGCATGCTACACGTGCAGCGGCGACAAATTACACGGGTTAATGTAATCAATGCAACTTTCAAAATTTTCAAAATTAAGGCTTTGGAAATATCTTTTGAGTTAGGAAATACATGCAGCATGTTCACTAGGCCTTAAGGACAGAAACTTTGAGTCTGAACAAAACCTTTAAGTCCTCATCTCCTCCATCCTATGTCAGTGAAAACTCCACTAAAGTTTGTAGTTTCATCTCCACCTTGTCTCACACTATTGAAGTGGTCGTTCTTTACAGCTCCGCAGCATCAATCGTCCATCAGATTTTTCCCAGCAGCCCGTGCAGCAAAATCCAAGTGTTTGGTGGCCAAACAATTACACTCTGGGCCCAAAAGTCCATTATTTAAGACACACTACAGCGCTCCAGCAGAATATTATGCTTGCTACTGTAGCGTGCATGCATGACAGGAGCGCTGTGAGAGGGGAAAATATACAAGCTAATAAGGTCTTTTGGACCCCGTTATTTGGCTACAAAACACTTGAATTATGCTGCACAAGCTGTTTGGAGAAACTTCACAGGCATTTTGTGCTTTGTTGGAGCTGTAAAAAGATGACCTTGTTAACTTTGGTGCTCTGGGAGAGGGCTGAGGTTTTCCTTTAAATAAACCTCAAATATCAATGGATGCTAGATGGAGGGAGTTCAACGACAGCAGCTCAGCTAGCTCCTGCAGTCTGCCAGTGACAACACACACAAGTTCAAATCCAGGTTGAAACACACTTGGTGTACAGTCTGTTGGACAAACTTGTGGAGGTTATGTTGCTGAATGGAAATATTATGATACAAATTATGAAAAGATATGATATTTCTATTAATATTATTTCTAATTTCCAGGGAATAAAGTTACATAGAATAAGCGTGATCCATTACATACGATAATAAAGACAAGTAGACGATCCTGACAGGATTTAACTGGAGAGCAGCAGTGATACGCTGTGAAGTGTTTCCAGAGGTGACGTCTGCCATCGTGCAGCATCTCTGCCCTCAGCCGTGAGGTCAAAGTCATCTCAGCGTCTCAGTGGATTGACAGAGCGGGATCACTTGTCAAACAATAACAGAAGTGTGCGGTCCAGTGAAGCGAGACACAGAGGACAGAGGAGGCTTTCTGTGCTCAAGTAGTCTGTGTTATTTCACGGCCACAGAGCCACGGTAGTCTCTGAGTTTTTTTTTTTTTTTTTGTGGATTTGGGGTTCATCCCAAGACTAACAAAACCCCCAGTTAGTGCTGTTGAAATAATAGTTGACACATCACTTTACGAGTCAATATCAGTGTGTATTCAGTGGAGGTTGGTGTTTGCTGAGGGAAAAACTTAATGAGTTTGAGGACTAGATATTTCTGTGAGAACAGAAGGGGAGTCCTCGAGCTTTAGCAGCATATATTTTACAGCCTGATGTAAGTCTCTTAATTTAATCCACCTTTATAGGAAGGTCAGAGCTTGGTTTGTTATACATAAAGTGATTCTCCCTCTCTTCCTCCTTAATACTGACGGCTCACACATACAGCACATTTAAAACAGTATTGAAATGATTTTACTGAAAAACACACTTGTGGATCGTCCCATTTATTTAAAGGTGCGCTGTACAAAAGTGCACAGTGGATTATGATTTCTGCCAGTTCCTGTCCACCTTGTTCACATTATCTCAGTTGTTGATGTTTCCACTTCGACTGAAACAATATAAAACTGTCAGTGTTGTTTCATGTCTGCACGCTTATCAGTCTCCCCATGTCATACCAGGTGTCTGAGCTGTGTTGCCTCCCACTAAGTCACACACACACACACACACACACACAAACACACACACACACACATTATTCTGTGTGAAGCGTGTTTCCTGTCCTGATTGATTAGTGTCTTTGTCCTGAAGCAGTTAATTACCTGGGGAGAGAAAGGAGGCAGGTATGGTGAATCGCTATGAAGAGTGTGTGTGTGTGTGTGTGTGTGGTTGGGTGGGGGGTGGGGGTATGTTACGTGTTGAATTTCTATTTCTAATTTCTAGTTTATTGTGAAGTTAAACTATTGCTCATTCTTCTGGTCTCCAGGACCCATGCTGGTCCCCAGACCCCACTTTGAAAACCACCACGTTAAATCCTCCAGCACATTCTTTGATTTGCAGACATTTGTGGCACTCGACAAAAACCACCGATCTGGCCACTAAGTACACTATTACACATAGCTCTGTTTGAAACCTAAAAAGCAATGACCAGAACTCACAGTAAAACCCATAAAAGATTATTGTAGAACTTTATTGAAACTCTTGGAGTGCACTTAAGGTCCACTTAAGGTGGATTGGTGAAGATGTTTCGTCACGTTTGCCCTTTTCCCCTGCACGTGTCTGAACGAGCAGGGTGGACATGAGCTCAGAATCCCTCCATCCCTGTCAGGATGGAGGGATTTTATGTTCCCCTCTGCCCCCTGCAGGTCCGGCTGCTGTGATTTAGAGCCAGAGGAGCGGGGATCAGGACCACGAGGCCCTGCACAGAGGAATGCTGTCCTGAACCGCAGGACCTCCCTCCTTCCTGTTCTGAAACGGTACCACCGGGGAAACGCCAGCCGGGAGCTTTTAAAGCTACGATCCAGGATGTGGAGAAACACACGCCAGGGATTTAACTGAAAAATTACTTTTTTTTTAAAAAAATGTATCGTGTCTGAGGGTTTCAGCTGAATTCAGTTTAAGGTCATTTGTACACAATTAAACTGTCAAACTGGCCTGAAACATGTCACACTATTATTTTATTCTGAGCTTGAACATCGCATCAGCCATTATCTGTTTGGAATCAACCTAAAAGTCACATACACAGCATATTTCACACTGTTAGCATGTGCTAATTTTTTGAAAACTGTTTTTTTTTTTTTTTTTTTTTTTTTTTTTTTTTGGTTTT
>OMLF01007111.1:11982-23325 GCA_900302615.1 Holocentrus rufus | reverse complement strand
ATTCATGTTGCGCCAAGCATGGTGGAGTGGTTAGCACTGTAATGTACACAGCAGCACATGTAGCTCAAGTTGCACAATTATGTGGATGTCCCTTGAAAGGATAAAGGGGCTTTCAGATACGATACAGTGTGCACCACGCTCGCCACTGGGCAAATCACGCCCTGTTGCTAAGCAACTGAAATAAACGCTACAACACTTTTTTTCCTTGCAAAAAAAGTGTGTGGCTCATGTAAACCACAGGAGGGTTTACTGTGGGATAAAAACCCCATGCTATCTTGGTTACATTTCTAAATTGCCAATTCATGGAGGACAGTATGTGCTTCTGCACATAACCATATATTGATACCTGAGTCAAATGATCCTGATATGAAGCAAGGGTAATCTAATATTATATTTTAAGCTAACATTTTATTTTGAAAATAGAAAACCCTAACCCAAACTGTTCGAAATTTCTTTCCATAAATGGGTTTTCTTGCCGATGTCCCAGAAGGACTTTAAATTTGTGTCATATAGTTCACGAAACTGGGACACTGCCAAGATGATCTCCTCCATTTTCTTTGTTGTCATATGCCAGATTCTCTCCTACTGGACGCACTGAGTTGTCGTCACTGAGCGCTGGGCTCAAGTTCAACCTGGCTGAACTTGGGCGCAGTGCATAGGATGCAAGCGCAACCCTCACGCTGCACGCAGCTTGGGACCGAGCAGACATGCTCTTGCATCATGCAACACATAGATAATGAATGGGATTAACGGCGGAAGGCTGGAGTTTGTGCATCCTGTCTGAAAACAACCTTTTGGTGTTAATGACAAGCAGGTGTGTTCACATCACACTACATTCACACCAGGACAACCAATTGCACCATAAAGTGAAAAATAGTTATTTGATTTATGCTTTCAGGGCTCAGCTGCTCGAGCTTGCTTTGACCCATGAGAGCATACTGCAGAGCGGTGCTCTGAATGCAACCAATAAGTATGATGGCAGAAAACTAGGAAAAACGAAACCCGCTGAAAAGAAACAGAATTATTATTTTACTTTGGCTGGTCTCAACCTACACCTGTGCAAGAGCTCTAGACTGTACAGCTTTAGGCAAAACTGAAGGCAAAAGGAGCATGTTAACAGTGGAGATTTGGAAGGGAGGTCTGACCTTAAGGTTGAAAACGGCTGGGCTTCCTGGCAGCAACTTGGCGGCCTTCTCCACCCAGTAATCCGCCCTGCTGTCACCTTCCTCCTTACTGACCAGCAGCTCAGCCACTTTCAGCACCAGGTCCCTCTGGGATGGGTTCAATTCCACCGACCGCTAGACACACAGAGACAATGGTTTGAACACCTACAACGGCTGTCAGACAGGTGAGCTGAGTACTATGTATGTGATACATAATCTGTCCAAGCAGGGAATGCCATGGAATCTCTCAGTTACAGTGGCTCTCTTAACCACCCTCCCCCTACCTTGTAACATCCTACCGCCTTGTTGACTTCTCCCTCTCTTTCATAGAGCTGGCCGAGGAATTTGTGTGCCTTGGGATCTCTCTCTTGGACTTTGAGATATTCTGACACATGTCTAAGAAGAGCATAATACAAATTATGTTATGCATGTCTACCATCAATATAATGCAGAGCTTGTAATATATAGAAGTTCCCAATCTTACCTTTTTGCAAGTTCATACTCCTTGGCTTCAAAGTAGAGTTTAGCAAATAGAAACCCCTTGATAGGCTTCTGTGGAAAAACATGGACAGTACAGGTACATTAGGGGGTGCTTCTACTTTCTGAGGCAGTTTAAGGTTTTAAAGGATAATGTTACTAAACATTAGATGTCATCAGCTTACGAGCAGAGGCAATTTATGAGAAAGGATCATGTTTGCACCAGCGCAAATGATTGCACAGCCCTGATGTGGTGAGGGGCACAACATATAGTATAAACACAGAGCACCAGCACAGCACGGTGTGATAAATAGCTGACCGGTGAAGCACACCAAAAGTAATTCAAAACATTATGTTTATGGACACAGGATACATGGCTCGTACAACTACAGTCTTTTTAGGAATCTTCGGAGCCACTCCCATACATTAAGCAGTATTTATGTGAATACAATTTACTTTTAAAAACACCAGGTGGCTAATTCTCAGTGTTCTTCCACCAAGCGTTAAATGCACCGCGGTGATCACTGGCGAGAAGCGTGAATACATTCAAAGATTTGAACTTTTTCAATGTATTCACCTTTATATTAGAGTGCTACATTGCTGACTGTTTCTGTGACCTTCTGTCAACGAGTGAAGTGTATGTAAGCTATGTGGGTAAACATAACGTCGGACCAGAGTCAGAATAGGTGCAAGGTTGTTCCGAAAGTCTGCGTTGGTTATAAAAGTAGGCTAAGCTAGCCGTGTGGGTGTTAGTAACACGGCTGGGATAAACTGGCGCTGCCTTTACACGCCGCTGCCGCGCATTTTCCCAGCATGAAAGGGGAGGACTCGACCGACTGTCATCACACCGGCTAACTAACATTAGCACAGCCAGCCAGGGATAGTGGACAGGGATTTCACAGAGCATAAGATTCAAGTCGACGTTACACATATCAACTTAGCTAGCTGAGTTATGGCCATTTGGTTCTTGTGTTCTGGTTGCCTCTCTCTCACCGGCTGACACATGCTGGTATGCCATGATGTACGTTAGGCTAACGTTAACGTTAGCCGCCGGGGCTCAACTTACCTCTTTGAGTGAAGGAGACGAACTCTGGACTGAGGAAATATAGCGATCCACTTCAGCCTTACTTCGCCGCATGGCTTCAAAGAGCGAGTGTTTGTAAATTTCTAAACTACAGTTGCATAGAATCCGAGTAATTGAACGACATACACAAATGAAATTCACATTAATATCGTCTCGTCAGTTGCTCTGTGGCACTGCCATGGTGAAAGTGCGCAGTCTCAAAACGTCAAATGGCAGCGTTGGTCACGTGGGGTCCCTAGCTTTCCTCAGAAACGGCCTGTGAGTGGTTCGTGTAAAACAAGCAAAGCGCCGTATCCAATGACAACTGAGAATTCGGTCTGACGCACAACTGACACACTTTTTTTAATGTGAAGGAGGGGCAGATCTAGTTGTGTGGCCCATAAACCCGAACTACCAGCTAGAAGTAATACAATAAAGGCAATGCAGTACTACTAGAATTTACGACTGTATAATACAAATACAATCCAAACATCACTCTAATAAATACAGTACTATACATATAACATGATACTACTGTATAATACAATACAAATATAACTCAAATATGTAATATGCTACTGTATGGTAACACGATACTGATAATATACTACTTACAAAAATCTTATCATGGGTGTCAATTGAGACCAAACTCAGACCAAGGATTAAACCAATTTGTTTTGGTACTTTAAAATATTGCTTGCTTGGAAATCCCTCTTTGCTGTTATCTGCCCATATGTGAACTTCTGCTAGAAATTCTATTCAATCCATGTCATGCTATTGGGTATGGTAAGATGTGGCACTTGCCATACCCTAGCATAATTTGCAGGCAGAGGCAAAAATAAAACCAAGACTGTCAGTGATTGTGAGACAGTGACTATTTGCTTTATCTTTAAAAAAAAATCTTACTTGTATTCACGACCAATATTCTCTCTGAGCTGACAGTGAGGTGAACTATGTCTAAATATGTAGCCCACGATGACAAAATATCTTAACAGTTACATTTAGTGAATTGATGGCCCTGAATGCCAAACCTGCTGGTGGCATCATCTTGCCTACTGAAATGAAGAAACACAACCAGTGTGGTGGCATTGACAGATACATGTTTATTCAGTGAAATCCACTTAATTCTATTTGATATGATGGAAAAAACATTTCCTTTCAAGCCTAAAACATGCACTTTGGTGTGTTTACATGAATAAATACCTCCTTTTGTCAAGCATTGTGAAGTTACATTATAGAAGAACTGTTACATAGTTATTCAGAGGAGCCACATAGGTTCTGTAATTCCATAAAACAGTGGAATGTGTTATACATAAAACATAAGCTTTCTATGGTCAAATACTGCTCAAGTGAAATGGTTTCAAGGCAGACATTATTCTTCTCTATTCAACAATTGGATTTCTTTCTTAAGGAGGGTGGGGTGGGGGGTCTGAGCCCTGAGGAAGTCAGCACACTAAACCTAAGAGGATCACTTTACTTGGCTTACAAATCAGGGAGACACCCGTTCCCAAATCCAACAAACTCTCACATCCGGTTTCCACACATGCCACAATCCATTACTTAATAACAGAAGTACCATTTAGCATTACACTTGTTTCGCACATGCAATGGCTAGCACATAGCAGGACAATCCAACACACTGCCTGAGCACTGGTTGATTCCGTTATTGTAGCATTAGAAAAGATATATTGTCAAAAAGGAAATTCAGTACACTTCATGAAGCTGAATATAAATTTACTGTGTATAAGATTACAGAAAACAGAGGTCAATATTCAGCAAAGATAAACAAGTGAGCATATGGGATATACTACATACACATCGAGTCAAATCTTGTCAAAATGTTTTCTTTGGCTTTGCTCTATTACACAGAGCATCAGTAACAACACAGGCAGCAGACTGATTGTTTGCAAACAACATAACAGCCTGTCATCATGACTGTTAAATTGTCATCATAATTCTAATTTTATAAGTGTTTATAAATTTCATTCTTTATGAAATACAAGACCATCGTAATGTGTGTTTGGTTTCAATATGTGGCAATGATTAAGGCAAGCATCTGAAAGATATACAGTATTTCAGCAAAAAAGGCACTGGACAGGTTCGTTTTGAACAAAGTGACAGCCATTTGCAACTGACTGACTGATCAACCAACAGGCTGTCTGTGGGTCAACCTGTCTGTTTCAAGCTCGTGAACTGATCCTTAATGCTTGGTGGCCATGATCAAAAGGACATAGTAGACAAATTTGTGAAAGGAATACTCCAACATTTTAGGCAAAATATCCTTTCATGTCCACTGGTTCAATTCCTATGGGTAGCATTTGGTGTTAGCTTAGCATAAAGACTTGAAGTCTAAAGGAGTCATTAGCCTATCTCTGTCAAAGAGAAAAAATATACCTTACAGCAACTCTGAAGCTGTCTTATTTTCACAGTGTCTTGGAATTTTATTTTATTAATTTTAGGAGAGGTTACGTGAAAGGAACTATAGGTGGTAGGGACTATAACCAACTATATATAACTATATATGGTTCCTACCATCTAACTTCTCATTTAAAAAAAAAAAAATCCAAGACATGTATTTCATTATTGTGTAACACACATAAATAAATTGTGTAAATGAGACAGTTTGAGACTTGCTGTAAGGCTTATTTCTTTCACTTTGACGGAGCTACACTAATGACTCCTGTAGACTACAAGTCTTTATGCTACGCTAACATGAAATGCTAACCATCAGAACTGATGGATGTATAGTGGTGAAAATAGTATTGAACATGTTGTCTCAGTCTGGGTAAGCCCAAAACATTGGCATATTCCTTTACAATAATGCAATCATATTATCATTTTAGTAACCCCACAACATGAAACACATACTATCTTCAATGATTGTCAACTGTGGCTTCTTATGTCCTTTTGAGCATGTTCATCTCGAGGCCTTGTCTATCTGTTTTGATCTCCGTCCATCCAGCAGTGTGTTTACTTCCGTGCAACAGTCTCAGACAGCTTCTTCAGTCTCTTCTTCAGCTCCAGGGGGAATTTCTCATAGCACTTCTTACACACTGGCTTCATGTCAAACTCCACAAACTTGTTCCTGTGGGATAAAGAGGGGCAGCAAATTATGTGTTAAGGTCTGTCATCCATACAACAAGCAATACCACTACTGCTATATACCAATAATAAGTAAGTGGTCAACATAAGGCAAATCATCACCTCTAAAAAGAAAGTCAGTCATCATTTCAGAAAAGCATTTGTTTTTGTTTTACCCCATAGAAGATTCAATCCTCATAAAATGTTGACTTACTGTTTCCTATGATATATACCATGAATTTAGGTCGCATACATTCATGCCAGCCTTAAAGCTTGGTAAACTCTATTTTGCTCATAAAAAGTTACATAAACTGACTTGGAGTTGGTTTACCCTCTAGCATACTGACGACCACACTGCAAAATGTAATGACATGACAAATGGTGAATTCTGACTCATTGGTTTGCGGCTATATTGATTAATATTGGAATATGTCATATTCTGATTAAAAAAAAAAAAAAAAAACTGCACCGGTATGATCAACTGAAATGTTGAATGGCATGTGCTATGGAAAACCTAACCTAAGAGCTCAGTGAAATATGGTTATTTTTGTAAATCTCTGGTTTTTAATTTTTTTAATTTTTTTTTTATTTTTGCACTTGTAGTTTTTGAATATTTAAAATAAAGCCAGTAGAAAGTAAGAATATAGTGATTGAATATAGTGATTAGGATTACATCTTCCCACAATTTCAAATGCCTCCATTACACAGTACAACCTCTCAAAGCAATCCACATGCATTTCAGTAACTGACTATTCATAAATTGCACTCCAATAGTAGCTTAGTTAAGGTATAAATATGCAGCTACAGTACTATTAGTTTGCAATAGCCTGGTCATCTAGTTGACAAAACTTGCTAGCTGGAGAGTCAAGAGCAAAAGAAACATAAATGTTGTAGCACTGCTGAATGCTGTTTTTTTTTTTTTTTTAACACATTGAATGGTGACATGAATTTATATATTGCACATGCCCCAGCATGTGCAATATCACATATTGCACTCTTTGACCCATCATACTTTTTGCAAATCATGGTTTGCCCAAAAAAAAAAAAAAAAAAAAAAAAAAAAAAAGGATTATATGCAATGGCATACTGTATAACCAAGGTTGTATACAATGCCTATTTAGTTTCTCAGTCAATTTTATTCTGATGGATTTTAAACAAGCTTTTCAGTTACATAACTTTTTACCTTTTACTTTTTTCCATATGATTTAGCACTAACACGTTAGTCTGCTTCCTAAGCATGGCATTCTGTTATCTGCAGTAAACTCTTCTCACTCCCATAGTATAGGCCAGCTCCCTAACCCTTCCCTGTTAGCTGCTCCTGGACAGCATTCCCTCTGAAAGCAGATTATAGCTGGTAGTGGATCAGCAGGCCAGGGCATGCATGGGACCCACTGAGTCCTCCGTAGTTCCACAGCTAAGGCCAGAAAACCGCCGGAAACGATTAAGCTTTTACCCCATACACCCAGACAGACCGAGGCAACAAAGCTTTCCCTTCATCATGTGACTGACTGCTATGAAGAATTACCGGTTACCAGCCAAATCCCTGCATCTGGCTGAGAAATAGTCATGTACTAAAACATTTCCGGTACACATGTGAAATAGCTGTGATGTAACACCAGCTTTAGGCCACTCAGACATCTTCTAAAGGTGTCACTGCATATTTACTTGTCTATCCTCTGTTTTGACATTCAAAGACATTCTTCTTTCTTCTACAAACTAATGTAGAGAGGTATAAAAGTGATATGACAAATAAATTAAACTGGCATGGTTGAAATGTGAAATATATTACTCATGTGAAATGGTCTCCATGTGTGCCAAATTTTGATTGTAATTTGATTTGCCACCCAATCGTGAACACAGAGGAATCCATTTGTCAGTTACTGCTACGTTCATCAGAAATCCCTCTTCCCAAACAACATCGGCAACAGTTACAGGATGGACAGATGACAATGAAATAGCAAATGAAAACAGAAACAGGAAAGAATGAAGATGGAAACTAACCAAAGGAAGGACAGTGGGAGTGAGGAAAAAGGAAGAAGAGAGGATTACAGACACATGGGTATCAAAGGTTTCTTCTTCTTCTCTTTAGAGTCACGCTCGCGCTTTGCCAACCGGCGTTTCATGTCATCCGGCAGGCGTTCGTAGCAGTGCTTACACACCGGCTTCAGATCCACCTCCACAAACTTATCCCTGACAGAACAGGGAGGAAGCAGAGATGGCCAGAGGATGGTGGGAGGAGGAAGGGAAGAGCAATGGGAGTTGGAGACCAGGAGGAGAGAGGTGAAGAGAAGGCAAGGAAAGAGGAAGGAGATACAGACAAAGTCCAGAGAGAGCAGTGAAAAAAATCAGGAATGACAAGGGTGAAAATCAGACAGTCAGATGCACAGTGGATAAGCAGATAGTCACACATGCAGGATAGATGTAAGAGAGAAAAGTGACAGAGAAAGTAGAACAAACTTGGCCGATATACTTCATACTTCATACTTCAAAATAGAAGAATAGAAGAATAGAAGTTCTATTTTCAGAAAGTATGAGCAACGTCAAAGAAATCGTTGTAATCGTTGTAAGGTTGTAATTTGGGGATTTATCCAATTCCACGTTGGGATTTTACTTTATGTTATCTTGCATTACTTACTTGAGGGTGAGCTTGGTGTTGCAGGTAGAGCAGGCAAAACAATTGACGCACCAGGCCTTGTTTAGGGCGGACACAACTGAAATATATGAAAGAAACAGTCAATTTAAGCCAAGTCCCAGTTTACCATAAACTCATTTACGATGTGTCTCAAATCACATTCTCTTTAAGCAGCTAGTGAATCAGTCTGTTGTGAACTTGAATTGGGGCATTGTTTAGGGTACTGAGTCTATGAACATTAGGAAACTGATGAATCCGTGACATGTGACATACTAACTCTAAGCTAACTCCAAGCTAATCGTCACACAGGATAAGAAATTCACTCCTTAATGTTTGCTAGCGTTAGCTAATGCTAGCTAACCAACTGTTACATATCCACAGAGGGTTTTTTTAATCCCAAGAAAGCCTGGAGTTCACTAATTAAAAAAATGTAAAAACATATATTGTCTTCTGATAATACATTGTAAACAAAATGGTGACGTTGCTAGCAAAGTGTCTTGCTCCATAGACAGTTGATACAAGATGTAGCCAATGTTTACATTGTTTTGTTATTTAAGATACGTTTCATGAGCTGAGATGTTCACTTGTTTTTACAGTGCATTGTGGTGATTTTATAGGGAGCTTATAGGGAGAGGTGACCTGGAACCAATTTGACACTGAAGGCATTTCTCAAAATGTGTTCTGTACTGTGGACTGTACCTGTGTTCTCGTGTTCTTGTCAAACATAATCTTTCGCTGTTTCAATACATGAGTTTGCATTCAGCCAAGAGCGGTTCAAATTCCCTGAATTGTTCTTGACACGACCATTTTACCAAGGATGCATGGATTGGTAACTAACTGAATTCGGGTATTTCTCAAACTCAAGAACGTAAAAAAAAATGCATGTATACATGTATTCTTGGAGAGTACATACTTGCAAGTCATTCTTGGAAGAACAAACTTGCAATTAAGGTCTCAAGCACACAGAATGCTCTGTTGACAGTTTGAGATGTGGCATAGGACGCATATGCCACAAACACATCTGTTCATTGGATTTCACTTCTTTTAAACTTGTTTAACCAGGTTACTCCTATTGAGATTCAGAATCCTATTTTCAGGGGAGACCTGTCCAATAAAGCAGCATCAAGACAAAAAAAAAGTTGAACACAATACACAAGACCAGAATAAAGTCAAGGCCACATGAAGGAGGAGAGTAAGTGCTTTAGAAATCCCTACTCCAGTAACAAACCAACACCTTCACCAAGTCAAACCCTATTTAAATGTCATGTAAAGAAAGAAATGGCAGCTCCTCATTTAGTCTGTCAAAGAGCTTTCATTTGCAGTTTAGGGTTAGGGTTAACTTTACCAAGCGAGGGCAGCTAACTTAAAATCAAATGCGTAGCAAAATTACACTGCATGACCACCGACATTAAATATAAACACAGTGACAGACAGAGTTACATATGACCTATTAGGGTCATAAAATACTATTAAATTAACATATTTAAAATCATAACAAGCTAACTCACCATCGCCCTCAATAACACGGTTGCAGTGGTAGCAAACATCTCCAAACAGCTGTGTGTGAGGATGAGAAACAGAGAAGGCAGTTAGCAATCAAGTAACACCTCTTATCAGTTATAAAACTGTGAAACACAATGCCTTGTTTCACAAAGCATGCTGCGTTCAGGGGCCGTGCAAACAACCACAGGCTACAAAGGCATTTCTCTGAAAGGGTATATAGCATCAGGACCATGTGCATTTCAAATTCAAACACTAGGTGGAGTCATCATACTGTCTATAAATGGAAGTCTTTAGATCCAACCTAATCTCACAAAATATCCTGTTAAAATGGCCGCAGCATATTTCACCTTACTGTGCCTTGTGTTTGCATTACCTGTTGAAGACGTTGGGTCTGTCAGCCATTCAGTAGTAAAGTATTACCTGATTGTAGTGGGTTTCGCAGTAGGCCAGGCCCTTACGTTCGTAGTGACGATGTCCCAGGAAGGGTTTCTCACACTTAGCACACACAAAATGCTGCAAACAAACCCCACACAAACCCAAGCACAAACGGTTAGCACAGCCATCACAGTCAATCCATGATCAGTTCTGTCCAGCTCTGTCCAATTAGTGTGTCTGAACTCAATACACTGAGCAGCAAGCCCTTCAGGTTGTAGTCAACCTCTCCAAACAGACACATGAGATATTAACATTATATGCTATAGAACACAGAAGCAGAAATGTACAATATTGAAGTGCAATTCTGTGGCGATCTCACCTATGACTCAAACATAAAGAGGAAGAAACTAGTAAGGCCCAGAATAAATTGATTTATTGCTGTCATCACAAATCAATCACTGCAGGGCCCTCATGTGTCTGTCTGTGCAGGATGAGTACCATGGAGCAGGCTTAGACCGATATGGGTTGAAGGCCCATACCCATGCAGATAGTTTTGATGAAAGCTGTTGGTAACTGAATTTTTTTTGCTGATATTCACAGTTTTTAAATTTGATCAATCTGATGCCCAGAAATTCCAAAGATTCACTGCTTTCCCCAGAATTTCATTGTTGCGAGGGTAGGAAAACTTTTGAAACAGCATTTAGAGCTTATTACATTTAGAATTCTCTGCCAGACTAATGAAATTCTTTTAAGTGTGTTATCAGCTCCTTAAAGCAGAGCGAAGCTGGTTTTACAGAATGTTGAGTAAAATCTTCCCAAACCACACTGTAGTGATTCCTCTGCTCAGAGAACTGATATACAGATAATGGAATCATATTCACTAGCTGTGGTCAGGAGAAAGCTTCCTCATATCAGAGGTGGACCGCACTGACTGATGGATATTAATTTCTTTATACAGCCTCTTATGTCAGCAAACTGATTTATCGGTGTAATCCTAGCATGGAGGGCCAGCAGACTGTAGCCAGGCAGGGGAGGGGGGGGGGGCTCAG
>OMLF01007111.1:1607-11928 GCA_900302615.1 Holocentrus rufus | reverse complement strand
TGCAGCACTTAGGGTCAGGCCAGGCCTGCACCCCTCACCATGTCAAAGTGTCTCTCACAGTAGGCATGACCACCTCGCTCATAGTACGGGTGGCCCTGAAATGGGCGCTCACACACAGCGCACACATGGTGCTACATGGGGGAGGATGGAAGACAGGAAAACAGTCACAGAAACGACACAGAAAGACACAGAGAAATTAGAGAAGACAGGTGGGAAAAAAGAGAAAAAGAGTGCAGATATGAATGGAGAAATGAGATACTATGAGTAAACTGGACGTAGCAGTGGCAACAAAATGAGACATATTACATACACAATAAGTGGAGTCATAAAATGATGTTTTGAAGCTTTGATTATTTGGTAGGTGTGTGCCCAGTTTAATGTAATCTAAACTTCTTTATACTTAAAGGAATATTTGTTTTGGGCATAATGCCCTTTTATCGAATTACCCAGACTGAGAAAATTTGTTCGATACCATTTTCACTTCTGTATGTCCACTGGTGACTTAGGAACTATAACCGTTTAACACAGATGAAAGGATACATGTGTTCCATGGTTATAGTTCCAACCATCTGACTTCTCCTAAATCAGCTAATTTTTTTTCCAAATTCCAAGACGTGTATTTCAAATACACACGATACATTGTGTAAATAAGAGCTTCGGAGGTGCCGTAAGATTTTGTCTTTTTCAACTTTGACGGAGCTAGGCTAATGATTCCTGTAGACTTCAAGTCTTTATGCTAAGCTAACACGAAATGCTACCCATAGGAACTGAACCAGTGGACGTACCGATGTGAAAATGGTATCGAATATCTTGTCTCAGTCTGGGTAAGTCAGAAAAGGGTATCTTGTCCAAAACACTAGAGTATTCCTTTAATACACTATGACAGTACAAGTGAGGAGTATGACATCTGACCTCCACGTGCCACTGCTTGCCCATGGCGTTGACCACACGGCCCTCGATGGGTCGCCTACAGGCCCCGCAGATGGGGACGCCCATCTTGTCGTGGCAGGGCAGGCAGTAGAGCTCCCCTTTCAGCTCCCTGGCATCAGCAGTCAGCTCCTTACTACAGGAAGACACAGAGGGAAATAATGCTGCTGCAACATATCAGCTTTGCCAAAGCTCAGGACACAAGTCAAACTGTTGAACAGTGACAGCATATGTAAAAAAAAAATATATATATGTTTTTTGTAAATGCAGAAAAGAATGCTGAATTCAAAAGCGGATTTAAGATTTGTGGAACCAAGATTACTAAGAGGTGCTACTCCTGTGTGGATATTTTAAAGCTATGACATCATTGGCTTCATGTACAGTAATATAATGATGGATGTAGATGGAGAAGTGTGCTGCATGTTTCACTTATATCACTTTGTGTTTTCGTGTATTTTACAAGGCTCACTCTGATAGCAATGGATATAGAAAGAATCTGTGCAGGGCTGAAATTGCAGTAGTAATGGAATTAATGACACATTCACACACACATGCACGCACGCACGCACGCACACACACACACACACACACACACACACACACACACACACACACACACACACGCACGCACGCACGCACACACCCATAATTCATTCTTATCACCTTAACATAATTGAGTCAGATCATTGCATCGTCATGAGTCATGATGTGTGTGTGTGTAAGTGCATGTGCGTAAACCAACAATCACCCCCCTGTGTGTTGCCAGGTATGGATCTCAATCCTGAGTATTTGTTACTAGGAGTTATGGAAAAACGCCTTGTTTTTTCTGTGGTTAAGTTCTTTATCAATCAACACAAACAGCAACAATAGCTAATAATGATGATGATGGTAACAATGTTGATGATGAGACAGTGGCAGTAGAGAGATCAAAGCAAAATCTTAGTGAAGTGGTTTTTTTTTGCATTGTTAGAGTGTAAACTAGCCAACAGTATATGGAGCAGTGAGAGCTACAACATTGAAATACTTCTTACAGGTTAATGCACCAATAATTTGACACTCTGAAAGGAACCATTCTTCATAATGACTCCCATTTCAGCCGTGGTCACATCTGATCGGTTCCATGTCAATACATTTGAGCCACTGGGCCCTTTGATGCATGTCTGCACACAACTGGCAGCAACATAGAGATGAGGTGTGATCCTGCCATTAGATGGAAAGAACTCTATTGGTAAACCTAGACACAAGGTTTCTTTAGGAACATGCATAACCTGAGGCAGCTTGGACCTCCTATTTAGCATCCTACCCCTTCCTCTCACTCCCCTTTCCACTTTGAATGAGGATGGCTGATCAACGTCATGTGTGTGCTTGTGTGTATTTGTACCCGCAGTTGTTGCAGTTGAAGTGGTCGGGGTGGTAGGGGTCATTTTTGAACAGCAGAGGCTGCTCCTCGATGATGGCGTGACACTTCTGACAGATGTATTTGCCGAGGCCTCGAGCTTTCTCCCTGTTATGGCATGGACGGCACAGGTGCCTGATGGGAGAGAAGAAGGGACAGAGAGACAAGAGAAGGAAACAATGAAAGAGAGGGAGAGATAGATCTGGTTACTTGGGTTTGACACTTCAACAGGTATGATCGCAGGTATGGCTCAAACCCTGGACCTCCACCTGCAGGACAACCTTGCTAACCACTAAGACTAGAGATTTCTAAACAGACGGGTTCCACGTGGTTCCATTTCACCAACTGTTACTAGAATGAACAATGCAAGAGAAACAGCTACATTTGCATTTTGAAATTTCCCAAAAAAATGTGAACATCTGGAACAGTCTTAGTCTAGAAATGGGCAATAAACTCCAACACCACGCATTTTCTATCGAAAATGCGTGGAGAAGTTGGAAGCTGTGCAAAAAAAAGGTTGAAAACTGCTAAAATTCAGAGGTTTAAGATCCTCTGCCCACCAGAATTAAAACTTTAAATGTGATGTCTCAAAAAGCACAAAAAGTATTTAAAAGTTGAACAAATGAAAAGGTGTTACAATGAAGGTATGGTTCAAGTTTGAACAATGTGAGATTTATTGAAATGTGTCTTTCAAAGTGTGAGAATTTGAAAGGTTTGACAATTTCAACGGTGGAACAGTGAGGTAAAACATGAACACTGAAAGATCAACATGACTGGTGATAGAACTAGTATTAAAACGAGTGGTAAATTTAGCTTGGTGGGAGTAGTAAGCAGTATTGATAGTGGTAGTAAGGATAGTGGCAGTATGATTGTTGTATGTCTAGTAGAGTTAAAAATGTTGAAAGATTGCTGAATTTTGAAAATTCCGTCCCATTCATTTTAATGGCAAAAAAGTTGAAATAAAGTTGAATAATTCAAAAAGTATGAAAGATATCAAAAATCTGAATAAAAGCAGTCGATTCCTAAGCAAGCTGAAATTTTTAAAGGTTGAATGAATTTTTTAGCTGAAAGTATGTGGAAGTAGTTACGCGGCGAAAAATGTGGAGAATAATAAGAACATAGAATAACATAAAAGAACATAAGTGTGAAAGCTTCCAGCTTGCCCACTAATTAACTTATTAACTGTCCAGTCTTCTGAAAGAAACCACAGATAGTCCAAAGCCAACAGCAGTGATAGTGATAATGATAATAGTATAAGATTTAAGGAAAAAGTTTAAAAGAATAGAATACATAGATGCAGAAAGTCAAGCAAAATACACTAATAATAAGAATAAGAATAGGAATAATAAATAAATAATGTTAGAGAATATTGAATCGAGCTTAAGATGTCACACAGTTTGCTCTACACAGTATATAATATAGCATGGCAAACTACTCTCTAGTAGAACCACTAACCTGCCAGCATTCTTTACAAATCCCACATCGGCCAACACGGCCTGGCAGATATCACAGCAGAAACAGTCTGGATGCCAGCTGTTGTTCATGGCCTTGATCACACGGCCAATGATGAACTCACCTGGGAGGAGGGACATTTGTTTTTGAAAAACTCATCCATGACAAAGCTGTCACATGAAAATTCATCAAACGGCATGAACTCCTTGGATTATTGCGTGTCATAGGTTTCAATCTGCATGGGGAATATTTGTGACATTTTGAAGCACCTCATCAATTATATTTTATGCCAAAATAAAGATTTGACTGGAATTTAGTGTTTCCCCTAGAATTTTCCTTCTTGTCAGATTAAAAAACTTCAGCATTTAGACTGTGGAACATTAAGCTCTCCACTACAACTCAGGATTGTAATTCTAATATTGGCAACCAAGGATGACGGAGGAGAACACCAAAAATCTGAGATCTAATATGAGAACAAAACACAAGATCGCCTTTAATTCAACATGAAATACGAGTTGTCCTCAAAGACTTGCCAAGAAAGGACTAAAAAGTGGCCTGTGCCAGATGTAGAAATTTTGAGTTGTTGAGTGTTACAGGAGAAGTAAGGTATCTCTTTCCTGTTATTGTGATGACTATACTCACCACATTGGTGGCAACAGGGAGCAAACAGCATCTGGAAGTCGTGCTCACAGTACTTCCTGCCTTCAAACTGTGGAAAGAGAGGATTAGAACAATTCTATTATTTACAGTAAATTATACATTCCACACACTCAGATGCAATAATAGTAGCCAAACAGTCATAGATACAGTCGATAGACAGTTATCGTCTCCTCTTAAAGGTTCACACAAATGCAAAAAAAAAAGATATTTTCCCAATGTAATCTGGTTCAATCAGAAGCCCAGACATTTTCTGATCATGAGACACAAGTATTTGTTTGTGCTCCACAAACAAACACTCATCCAGGCCCATTCTGCTAGGGTGCTGTTAGACAGGAAATCACACAGAAATTATCTGGATGCTAGAGGTAAGTGGAATATGCATTATTTTTTATTTTACTATTGTTTTAACTTGACTGCTCAAGTAGCCTGTTTTTGAAGCAACACATGTTCATATGATTGGATTAGAAGAACTCCAATGAGCTAATACCCCAATTATTAGAAACCTGGTTAAGATGTCTGGCTTTTTTCGATTTAACAAGTAGCTGTGGTAGGGTGACATCTTCCTCTCTTGTGGTGGAATCTGAAATGCCACTCTCAAGAGCGAGTAGGAACTTCTGCAAGAGGACTTTTTTTAAGTCTTCTTTCTGAGCTCTAGCTTTTTTTTTTTTTTTTTTTTGACAGTCAGGGACAAGGTCAGTGTTGGGTCTTTGTGTTCATAAATCTAAACGGTTACTGTGAAGTCCCCACCCTTGACTGAAACTACATTGTAATTAGTTGAGTGTGAGGAATGAACTTTGCTCACTCCATCAGGTTGTGTCCATGCCAAAGAATGCATTCCTGCTTCAAAAGTGCAATATTTCTCACCAAGACGACGTTCTCTTTTGTGTACAAGCTGTCATCACACACACTGAAGTACCTGCATACAAAGTGACGCCGTGTCTTTGCAAGCCCTCTTGCTCGTGTGCAAGTTCTCACTTATGCTTGTGAGTTCTGTCATGGAAATGCCAGCACTTTTGTTTATCTTTTGTTTTTCTGCTCAAACTCAGATTCAAATAGGGCTTCGTTTGTTCCTTTACGCTTTATCTTTTCCCCTGTAGGTCTGTTAAGTTGCAGGGTATCAAATCTTCACGTAAACACATTAACCTGAATAGAGACCTTAAACAGTCTAAGGTTAATAGCCAGACGACTTTGTGATGGAAACATAGACTATGATGCATAAGAAGTTCACTTGTCTCACTTCCCTTGGCTTTGATCAGTGTGTGTGTGTGCGTGCATGCTAGCCTTGATGAGAGCTAAAGAGGCACCTTGCCTTTGATATACCGACTGATAGAAGAGTATCAGGTTCCCAGGGGCCTGTTGGAGAGGCATCTGGCCTTGTGTCTGGGCCACTGACTGTGGTTCAGCAACAGCTTACTGGAACCAGGCCTCTAAAAGTCCGATAATGCATTAGAGCAGCCTCTCTTTTATTTACCTCAACAGGATCAAAGGGAACACTAGGTTGTTTATATTTACCCCAACATTAATAAGTACACTTTATGTCCTCTTATTAACATAACACGACTAATTCAAACAGGAATATAAATAACTTCAGTTTGTGATTTTCCCTAAATGAATCTAAAACTAGAAAAGGTACATTTATTTTGGTCAAATTCTACTAACCACATGTGGAGCAATGGTTTTCTTTACATTCTTACAGAAAACACAATTACACCTTATAATCACCTTACAATCAATTACACCTTATAATCAAATAGACAGGTCCAAGATATTATTGCCACAGATCCAGGCTGTGAACTCGATAACTTGAATGCCTTTGATTTGAGTCTTTCAACTTTCTTTATGAACAAGATAACTCCAATAGTTTTTATTCAAATATTTTTAAATTTGCTGTGTATGGACATAGTCACAAGTTGTCATTCACTGACAGCACATGCTCAGTTATTATGTTTGGGTTTTTTTTCATGGAATGCCAGTGAGGTAACAACAGAGCAACTTTCCTCAAGGATCAAGATTTTAAATTTTTACATGTTACACCACCCAGTGGTTTTCTGCTTGACAAACTGGCCTCTCAGGAGCCAATAGTCTTAACCCCCTATAACTATAGTGTACTTATCCTCCAAAACAGCAGATGGTGATAGTGAGCAAACAACTGAGAGTGTCAGGCTTTAGAAACGGTCTGCTCCTAAGAGCAACGTCCACAGGAAGCGGTCAAGAGGTTACGGCAGTTAAGGGTGGAAGGGTAGGAGATGGTGCTTGAGAGGGTTGGGGCCTGATAAAGTTAGACCTGAAACAGTTGGACTGTAGGGAGGCTGGGCCTAAGAAAATGGTTTACTACAATGTTTGAGGCCTGAGAAGATTCATTCTTGCGTTCCTCAAAGCACTAAGGCCTGAGAAGAGTGGTTCCTGAGAACCTTTGGGCCTGCCCGATCGAGATTGCTTCCTGAAAGGGTTGGGGCCTGATTCTGGGAGGCCCTGGAAAATTGGTGCCAGAAAAGGCTGGGTCCTCAGAAGTTTATTTCCTAAAAGAGTTGGGCCCAAGATGATTTGGGACCAAGACTTCCTAAGAGGGCAGATCTTTAAGACAGTTGGTTTATGACAGTTGTTTGTTGGGCATTGGGTGTGAGAAAGTAGGTGCCTGAGAGGGTCAGAACCTGATATGCTGGCATGGCTGCAGCCATATGATATTAATGTTGGACAACAGTAAACACATCATCCCTCACATATGATGCAATGCCCCTCTAAGCCAATCTGTGACAAGTATGTCACCTTGTTTTAACCTGTTGTAGGTCCTCCCAGGCCAGTTACTGTAATATTTTAAAAATGCAACAATGCAGCTCTGAGATGCATCATTACTCAAACTTTTATTAAAATGTGATCAACAGTATCTGAGCTCTGAACCCCCTCTAACCAGAAAGACAGGAGTGACAGAAGGACATACAGACACCAGTAGTGCTGAAGGAGGATGTGTTACCTCATAGAAGAGTCCCTCTGGGAACTGCTGGAAGCACTGGGCACACACGAAACACTGCTCATGGTACAGTTCTCCATTGCTGTTCACTATCTTCTCGGCTGGTGCGAAGCCACTCTTACAGCGCTCACACATGGCGTTGGCCAGAGCGTTGGCCATGTTGCTGAGAGGACACACACACACACACACACACACACACACACACACACACACACACACACACAGAATATCAGGATTCTTGGTTCCCAGGACAGTTCACTTTGGCTCAACTTATCAGGGTGTTAAGCAGGCAGAGGTGGGAATCCTAGATGTTGAGAAACAGACTAGAGTTACTTCACACCCATCTGCACTGAATTACTACCTCTGTAAGAGCAGTGTGTGTGTAAATATGGGCCGATGTGATGTGATGGCCAAAGAACAGCAGGGTCCAAGAACTGTTAATAACAACGAGAACTCGAGAACACTTCACAGTTATGAGAAGCGAGGTGGGACAAATACTGTTCTTTATTATAAACCCCACATAGTCCAGTAAGTTTTGTCTGGTATGATGGATATAAGGCAGTAAAATTGTGACACTGCATGTTTAGAGTAGAAATGATTAATACTATACTGGTTGTCTATGGAAAGCCCCTGAATTCATTCAAAAGAGACATTTTGTTTTTACATAAGTATGCTTGAATGTTTACTAGTCCATCTTCAGATATGTGCACAACCAAATTTATTCATGATCCTATGTGTAACACACTGAATGAAAAGCTGATTGATGAAACTTAATATCTGCCACAGCAAGTGGCAAATGAGAAGTAAATGATTTACTGAATGAAATAACCAAAAGGCCAAGTGTGTGTTGACTCTTGGAGGGAGAGAGAGAAAAAGAGAGGGAGGGAGGGGGAGAGGGGTGGAAGGTATCCTGGTTTGTCTGCTTTGTTTAAAATGTCAGAATACCAAAGTGTGTCTAGGCAACTGTGACACATACACACTCACACGCACAGCACAAACCATGTAAGGTCTTCATGGAGTGATGCCATGCCTCCATACTAACTTGGTTACATCACCTTGGGAATGAAATGTGAATGACAAAGAATCCCCATCATCTCTCTCTCCCTCCCTCCTTCTCCTTCTCTCTCTCCCCCCTCCACATACCCCTCATCATGTCTTAATCTTTCCAGCCTAACCCTTCCTGATTCTCACTCTTCACATCTCAGTTTTACACCATCTTTAAAGAGTTGACACTAGCAAGAACAATAAAAGAACCACAAAGCAAGCCATGACCCCGTCAAAGGTCACATTCAAACAAGATGTACGATAAATGCATCACTTCCATCTGGATCAACGGTTCTGACTTATCAAATACATATTGTTCTCTATACCCTGTCAGGGCTGATATCTCACATGCTGACAGCCCTGCCCTGTCTCAAGGATTTGTGGGAGGAAGTGATACATCCCTTAGGCATTTCCACCCTCCTATCTGCCCATATCGCCCTCTGTGAGCCGCAGGCGAAAGGAGCTGTGTTGAATTAAAACAAAGCTTCTCAATAAAACTCACGATGGAAAAGCGATTTACGCCACAGTTATGCTGATTGCATTTTTCCAGCACCACCACCCTGTTGATAATTTGTGTGTCCTGTTGGCAATTCATAAAGATACAATATACCATGTGAGTTTTATCAATAGGGGCAAAAACAGGTTTGTGGAAAGTGCAGGTATGACCCGGTTCCTACCATGCTGGTCTGTGCCTATGAATGGAGGCCAGTTGTGAGCACTGCGGGGGAATGCAGGCCCTCACGTCTGTTAAAGACCTTCTATTCCCTCTGTCCTCGCTCCTCTGCTCTCCTCCTGCCTTCAACTCCCTTTTCTTTTACCTTTCTTCTACTTTCTCACCTCTTCATCTGCTCTCCGACCTGCAAACAGCAGTGATTTTCATGCAGTCTGATAATCCCATCAGTCAGATTTACATTCTGTTGTGAGTACGAAACATTAGTTTACACTCTTATGCCAATGATAAAGCACTGATGGGAAAACCAGGTGATTTCAAGAAGTTGGCCACTTGTATATAGTATGTGTATACATGTATGTAGTAGGTGTATATATTGTTTGATAATCAGCTGTGATTCATCACAATGTCTGTAACTGAAAAAGAAAAAAACACCGCAAACTAATTTTTCAATCAGCAGAACTCAATCCTGTCCTTCAGTGTTTTAATATGTACATCAACTTATGTGTTTTATTTAAAAAGGCATATATAAAATCTAATTTTGAAATGATAAATTCAAGAGTAAGTAGCACGATATATTGCATTATCAAGTTATTGTTCCATTGCCTGGGTGGCAACGTTGCATTATACTTAGTCTATGTTGGTAGAAACGTTGCAACACAAAGCAGGCGTAAGGCCATTAAAAAGTGAGTGGGCAAGTTTGAAATTAAAACAATTTTTTTAAAAATTGCCTGAATTACCTCTACATAAAAACAGCACTGAGAACACATTGTATAGTAATTTATTTGCAGGGTGATCATTTTGGACATTTCATTTGACACCTCAAAGCCACAATATCACCAACATCCCAACAACTGTGGTTAAAACGATCACTTTTGTCATAGTACATTTGATACTTATGTAACTCCTAACAGGCATGACCACTCAGAGAGAAGCCAGATTAATCCGAGGTATGTATATTTAGCCTTCCTGTCTCTCATGTGCGCATATTCAGCATGCCAGTTGGCATATTCTACTTTGCATAACAAACTCCCCCCTTGGCACTAAAATAGCCCTCACTGTGTCCTCTCTCTGTAGGGCTGGGGAGCCATCGCTGCACAAACATGGCACATAGGAGAGCTTAAGCAAATCAAACTGGCTGGTAAGCCCGCAGCTCCTGGAATACCAGAATTCCTCACATTCTGGAACACAACACTAGGCCCAG
>OMLF01007110.1:1031-12088 GCA_900302615.1 Holocentrus rufus | reverse complement strand
ATATTAAATACTGTGATGACACTGCTGAGCGACACTGTTTGCACCTAAATATTTCAAAAACACAAGAACTGCTCATTGACTCCCAAAATTAGGGATGGACTGATATATTGGCAAACTATCAGTAACTCAGCTTTAAAAAGCAAGATTTTATCAGTCCAGTTTATTATTTTTACTGCTGTTATTTGGCTGACTGTGAAATTGACACATATATGATCTTTTTTCTAGGAGTGTGTCACTTAATACATATGTACAATTAGCAACCGAGTAAAACTAACAGTCTTTTCAAGGTCCTCTCAGATTTCCTAACCAATGCTGTTGCAAGTAACTTTAACAGCCAATGCCCTCACATGTCAACGCTCTACAGAATTCAATATAATACGATAAGACCCTAAACACCCCCTCCAGACATGTTCACCCTCTTCCCATTTGGCAGGATACTGATCTTTTATCAGCCTAAAAACAACTTTTATCTGCACAATTTACACAGACAAAAAGGAAAGATACTGGCATTACCATTACTCAGACAGAAAACAGAATAAAAGCTTAAAAAACATGCTGTCCTTTGGATGATGTGGTAACAAAAAAATGTTGTATAGGTCGACAGACTCAAAAGATGTCGGCAAATTGCTTCTTCTGAAGATAGGAAAAACAAGCCCTGATATCTCCCAAATACACTGACACCACCACTAGTAATTTAAGTAAAGCTTAAAACAAAAACAGAAACACCAATATTATCCTTTCAATGTCTTGCTTAAAGGGCACCTTCTGATCGCTGCTGAGGATGACAGGTACATCTCTCATATCACATCATAACTTTTTCAGCCTGTCCACTGACAACCTTCAGGCTCCAAGCCTCTGCTCTAGCCTGTGGGCTCCCCATGCCCCAAGACTTTGATCTATAATGTCAAGAGACAGAGCTTGAGCTTATCTATTCACACACATCTTTATTTCATGGCAGTGCAAATAGTTCTACAGCAAAGAGAATGTAACAAAATCCGGGAAATGTCCCCTGAATGCTGTTTCTCAGGCTTTGTTGACTTGTTCACAAATCTGTTCTAAAGGTATCTAAAATAGACACGTCACTGTAAGTGGATCCATGGGCCAAAAGACTCGTTATAACCTTCCCTTATATTTTGGTACAGTTGAAGTCCCCAGTGTGATTTGCATAGTTGATTCTTTTCAGGGTGCATGTTGTCTGGTGTGTGCTGCCACACCAGTTACCCTCTTTATGTAGCTGCTTTGGAGTCTCCTCAGCTGCCAACATGAACTCTGTTCTACTTACTAACAGGATTGAAGACGGTCTTGCATTGATCACACAGAAGCTATATGGACAGCTGAAAAGTCAAAGAATTGCTCACACATACTGAGAGAGAGAAAGTCAGGCTGTCTGTGTGCCTTTGTTGCATGTGCTCGAAAGTGTGTGTGCATGTGTGCGCGTGCAGAACACAAACGCACGCACTCACACACACACAAGAAGTTCTGTGGGGAACAAGCTAGATTTAATTTTGACTAATCTGGCAAGGCACGTGGACCAACAATAGTTCATCAATACAAGATTGGGTATTGACTAATGACTGCAGGGGGAAGCATCTGCACACTGATTATAGCTAATAGGAAGGGATGAGAGACAGATGCAGGGAGAGGAAGGAGGAGGGAGAAAAACAGAGAAGAGGTGGACGCAGCAAATTGGGAGAGAAAGAGAGAGAGAGAGAGAGAGAGATGCATGAGAAAGGAAACAGAAATAAACATGCATGTATGCATGAATTTCTATCACACGCACACATGCAAACACTGAAGGAGGTCCAAGGAAGGGTCAGGAACATTTCAAAAACACCAATCAAAAAAAAAAAAAAAAAAAGTAAACAACAAGAAAGATCCCTTGACTCTGCAATGACTGGCAAAATAATAATAACATCATCATACTGCTGTCAGGAGATTCTTTCATTGCTGAGGTCAGAGGTCATGGCCAGCTAAAGAGCTGCATTCCTGAAGATGGTAAGCATTAGATGTCTACTCAAGGACCCTTCAACAGGGTGGATGTTTAGAAATATCTTGTCAGAACTGCCACGAAAGTAATCGTGTTTTTGAAACCGGGGATTCATTCAGTATACACGTCCCATCAGTCTTCACCCCTTAAAATCTTTCCCTCGCCTTTATTAGATATTATAAAAGATTGCATTTAAAAAGCACCTGTCAAATTCAAGGACAATGTACAACCAAAGACTAAGGGCTAAAAGGTAAGCCTGGGATACTCACAAACAGCTGAAGGGATGGTATCTACACTAAGAGGGAGCCAAAATACATCCATCAACACTTTGGCAGAGAGCGGGGAGCATGGTAAAGCATACTTATATTGCATCAACAACTTTCAATTCAATTTGCCATCAATAAAAAACATATTTTCTTGGGCATGGATTCAGGGGCTACATTGCCAAACTGACAAAAGCAATTACAGAAATGGGCATTCTGAGGCAAGATGAAAGTGCACGGAATCCCACTGGTTAACACAATCGTAGCATTCATATCGCTTATTTATTAATTTTATGGATCCAGAGTCTAGTCAGGCTTTTTAATACTGCTCAAACTCAACGAATACAAATAAATGTAAAAATATATGTAAAAAAAAGTGAGGGCACTGTGCTATAAGAAGATAAAAATGTAATAAGGACAACTAAAAGACTTGAGTAGTTCCAAATGCATTTCTTCATTTACTTAATGTTTGGCTTGCTGCAATTTGTGCAGTTTAAAACAATGATGAACAATGATAATATATAGATATAAATATATAACAGAATCCATCCACTTTAATATAATTACATTACATTTCACTCATTTTTGTTGGTTGTAGAACCACAAATGTAATATATACTGAGTACTTCAGAGAGGTTTTGCTCTCATTACAATTTGCTCAGTGTATAATGGACTGTCAAGTATCTGTGGAGCTTTAAAGGAAACTAGACAGAGGGGTTTTTTATCCTCCACAATCTTAGTAACTGAACAATGAATGTAAGTGATGTAACTTTACGCCATAGTAACTGTAGCAGTTGTCAAATAAAAGTCTGATTCTGAGGCAGACAAACACCAGACAAGCAGAGTAGAACCTGTTGCAGACACATCTGTGGCAGTAACTTTTCATCTGCAAGAAAACCTTGGAGGATTTAGCTTCTTTTGTGTGAAAGGAGAAATCCTACAATGCAAGAAATTCTTCAAGCCTCAGTTCCCGCAGTGGTTACCCTTTCAAATTTCAGGAATTGAGAAAAACTGCATTTTCAATAAACTTAGGTTTTATTGTTTCCAGAGTTATGAAATATTTTGCACGAGATTGACAATGCCAGCTATCAGTCACAGCGCCCCAATTCAGCCACCAAATTCTTCATAGATGATGACAGATGATTATGAGCTGAGTTACGATAGGTGATGGGCTATGCACTCTCTACTCTGCTCTATATACTGTATGTACACAACAGAATGCAGCAGACATGCAGCATAAAATTACATCAAATGTAGGTGTAAGTGTGGAAGTGAAAATATCTTAATATAAATACATGCTTTGTGCAGGAAGTGAGAGAAATACATTTCACCCATCACAAAAGGAATACATGGAGACAGGAACTTGAAACAACCCGGTGAAATGGTAAGGGTCAAGGGTGTCAAGCAATCAACTCAATCAACTCTGACTACTGGGTTAGACTGCCAAAACGTTTTCTACAGGAAGTGAACTTTTTTGGAACATTTCTTTTAGTGAAAGTTTATATATATTCATACATGACCAAAACCTTACTCTAACCTCAAAAAGTATTTTAGTTGCCTCACGCTAACCTTAAGCAAAGCTGTTTTACTTGCATGAACGTAATCCTTAACTGACATTTCATGTGAGCAGCAGGTTGAAATGGCATGTCAAATTCATGCTGTTGTCACAAAATAAATTTTGAGATACTGTAACCAAACCTCGTTCATAATGGAGGAATGTAATGTTGACATAGCTCAGATCCATTACAGAATCTGCATTTCAAAAATTAACTGTGTTTTGCCTTTGCTAGCTCAGCCCAGCAGACCTTCACACGGTTCTGACTGGTTATAGCAAATATACTCTTAATAACAAACGTTAGATGACATAAATTGCACTTACCTGTCTAGGAGAAAAACAGCCAACTTGGCATCAGTTTTCAGGTTTTAGCCTGTCTGAGGTGCCTCCATCTCTCAACGCCTATTCCAATGTTAACTGTTGTTTTTGAGTTTTGCTCTATCAAAGTATTGGGAGCCATAATGGGGTTTTTCAGGGCTGCAGCTGACTGTTCCTCTGCCATATTTTACACTATGCATCCATCCTTGAGGCAGGTAGTTGGGCCTGAACATTTATAAAGGGTGGAAAGGTCTCCAGCTAGGAGAGCAGCTTTTTCACGGCCCAGAAAAAAATACAATGAAATAAATCAGTGGTTTTCATTACTGGTCCCAAGCCCAGCCGGTGTGCTGCTCCACCTGGTATTTAATTACATTCAACCCATGTAATGTAATACCAGGTAGACTCCTCCACCTTTTAAAGAGTGCTGGTATGCCTTTTCTCCCAAACTATGAGAGCATTTCATCAGCAGCACAGTAAACTATCACACAGCAGCCTTCCACAGGATGATACTGACTTTATGTTTCCAGTCATATCAGGAAGAATATGTATCTCCCCCCAAAAAAACACAAGCGTCTTTGAGTCACACATGCACACGCACGCATGCATCATTAAATATTCAAAAAGTACAATGTTTTTCAACGGTACAATGCTGTTTTTGACAGTACACTGCAGCAAACTCTGTCCAGGCTGCGTTTACATAAAGCCTTTATACATTACATGCTTTGTAGTGGGAAGAGGCAGGGTGGCTCTCTGTTGAATATGAATGACAACTTTATATGTCACTGTTTGTTCCTGAGGAGAAAGTTAATAATAAATACCACAAGTTCCACTTCTGAAGGAACTCAGAATAGAATAGAAAAGAATAGAATAGAATAGAATAGAACAGAATAGAGAAAAAAAAACAACAACAACAACAACAAAAATATTCATCTCTAACCCTTGTCCATAGTAGCCTTGTGTTTTCTCTCATTCAGGTCTAGGCTAGATTGAAATATTGAAATATTGAAAGACATGCAGGGCTTTGACACACTGGCACATATTAGAAGTTTTTTGATAGGCTGCTTCCATTTTCACTATTTTGTATGCATAATGAACTTTGGGCGTGTTTGTTCGGAGATTATTGCTTCCACGTTAAAAGCTGTGAGGCATGACCAGTCTTTTGGTCGCATGTTCTTAGGTGCCGCATAAGAGACGATCTGATATATAAAACGGGTTTGGCGGGATCACAATGCATTTAACGCTAAACCAACACACTTCAATGTCAAGATGGTATTGGTTGTCAACATGGATGGGCGATGACGGAGGCTGATGGCACTTGCCTTGCATTGAGATGAGGATATTTTTGCTAACACGCTAACGTTTCACCATCAGGTTAGCTTCCCTCTCGTCATCCATCTCAAGGCTGCATGTGCTGTCTCTCTTGCTATGTGAAATGCAAGGAGAGATTTTGTGGCTTGCTAAGTGTCATAACAAACCCAAGTGCCACTGTCAGATGAGGGCAGAGCTCTACTGCAGTAATAACATGCTAATCTATACAGCAGCACTGTCTGTACTGATTTCCATTGCAGCTAACTCCAACTTGACTGGACAGAATGACACAGGAAACAAAAAGGAAAGGTGAAATTATTTTCAGCTTTTCTGCTTAGAGTGCGTCCACCAAAAATGCTAAGGTAATGGAGTTATGAGGCCCATGGCATCATTGAAATGAATTAAAAGCAACATCTATCTCAGAGTTGGAATACCACCCAGTTTAAGATCTCATATGGAGGAGCTGTTTTAGTGATTTGGAGGCCCCAGGCAAAAAAACAGTGTGAGGCCCCTCTCCATTTTGCCTAACACAATCTTAGCTAGTGAACAGAAACTATTTAGAGGCAGACCCAGAATGAGATTTCTAACTGATCTAACTGCAGAACTTCAAATGACCTTCGGTCACTTCAAAGAAGACAACATGGCAAGAAAAGATTATAAGTATATAATCTTTAATTCTTTCAAGACAAAAGTATATCACATGCTGTTTGATAAAGCATTTGAACATCCACTGTTCTCTAAGGGTAGAAGTCCGAAGACCGTGTGTGTGTGTGTGTGTGTGTGTGCGTGTGCGTGTGCGTGCCTGCTCCATAATATCAGGCTCCTCTCATGTTTCTCTCCTCATCCTCCTGACTTCGTCCCTCTGATTTTAGACCATAAGCTGCCAGGCCTGCCAGACCTGCTGTATGTGCACACAAATACCACAAAATAACAGCTGGCCACTTGTTCTTTTGCCTCATGTTTATATGTTGATCTCAAATACATACGCCTTGAGTATATCAGTCAGACAAAGAACAAAACAAGTGACCCAAGAGTTTGCAAAACTGACTGTGTACTAGGTAGGGAATCCGACTTTAGCAGCAAAAAAAATCCAAAAGTAAGTCCCGCATGGGATAAACTAATTTTACAAGACATCCTGACTAATACGGGAACCATATCTCTGGCTGTTTTATTAAAGAATCTCATCAGTTTAGGCAAACTTTCCTTGAAGTAGTCATCTTCCTTCTTGCTATTCCTCTTCTCAAATTCACTTTGTAAATGCTTCATGGTAACAAAGATAGTGACTGTCTGTCTCAGGTGGCAACTTGAATTGCTATGTCATGTCACATGCAAGGTCAAGGTGGAAGAGTCCATTAAATGTAGGTGATAATAAATATTGGCAAATATAGATATATAATTGTCTATTACAGATTATCATTTGTTTGGAGTGACAAGAAAGGAAAAATACTTTATAAAAAAAATAAAATAAAATAAAATAAAAAAAAAACAGACATACAAATTGAGGAGGCCCTTTGGCGGACAAGGCCCCAGGCAATTGCCTACCTATGGCTTCTGGTAAAACTGCCAATGCATATAGATTTTTTTTTTATCTTGATGATATAAAAAGTTTAAGTATTGTCTCCTTTATGAGAGAGTTCACAAATGTCCATGTTCATAAACACTGACTGGACTAACAATAACCAAAGGTGTATGAATTGTTCATTTACGTTACATGCCCACTTTAGATAAAGGCTTACTATGAGGGATGCAAAAAGGCTGCTGCCAAACGACTGCAGATGGAGGCAGTGACATTAACCAAGTGCAGTGGATTCACAGAGAGATACAGACGTCATTATTATTCATTATTCATCACTTATCACTACATGACAACAGTTCATTAACGGCAATTCCTTGAAAAGGTGACCTTATGAAAATTGGTTTAAGGAGGATTTGGTGTTTTTACACTGGCTGTGGATACAATAGAGCTTTAGGATAGCAAAATGTCTTTTAAATCCCCCTAAACTTCCCAGCAGCAGATTTTAGTTTGTCATACACTTCACTACTCTGTCCCATTGTAAACATATTTCCACATAGAGAGGATGTAAACAAAATAAAAAAATATTCTCATTTTTTGCACCCTCCAAACCTCATGCCTTTGTGCACCCTACTGACAAATCTATCCTTTCCATCTCTTTCATCCACCTGCACTCCTCCCTCCATTCTCTCCTTCCTCCCTCTGCGGCCCACTTCTGCACCGAGGGAATGGCAGCAGCGGCTTCAATAATTCACTTCCCCTCAGAACAGGTTGTGTTTGCATTGCAGGGTGCTGCAGGCGAGAATAGAGAGGGCGAGGGAGAAAGATTAAAAAAAGGAAGAATGAAGAATGAAGTTGAAATAGATGGAGACTTTGAAAAGAAAGACAGAATGAAAGAAAAAGGGGAAGGGGGAAAAAAACAGCAGAGTGGGAAGGCTGCTGTGAGTGATGGCGATGTGAACAAAAAAGAGAGGGAGGGGGTTTGGGGAGGACAGTCCGTCGCATCTGTGCTGCCCTGCTGCTACCTGCACCTCTGGTCCGAAAAGGTGAGAAACAGTGAGACGTGATGAATGAATGACCTTTCGCTAAAATCAAACGAACGTCAAACCAAAGAAGTCGCTCATTTCAAAATCCCTGCTAGAGATGTAAGGCTCATTATTTACAGTATATATATTTATTTTTTGTTTCTACCCAAGACCACCCACCCCGCCAGGACAGCCTATCTGACCCAACCGACCTGTTTTCTTAACGATTCAAACCGCCCACTACCCACCCACTACCTGGGGGAAGGAAAAAAAAAAAGCAGTCGTTTGTTGTTTGGTTTCTCTGTCTCTCCAATGTGTGTTCGGATGCACTTTTTGAGAAAATAGATGCGGCGCAGGAAGGTGCTGGCGGAAATAGAAATTGATTATGTTAATTTCGTTGGGATTTAATCTACAACTATGTTGAGTGTTGACCCGCACCACCCGACCCCATATTACTCTTTTGCCTCCATCCAAATCCACCTGATCTATGGATAAATCCGCAGTAACCCACGGATTTCGGATTAACCCACGCATCGCTGCCTGCTCTGGTCAGGTTCTTAGGGTGCATTCACACCAACCATTGTTGGAGCGGTTTAATCAAATTTTAGAGCATTTACTTTGTTTGCTCAGTTCATCTTGGCCACTGAGAACAGTGTCAGACATCTGAAAATGTGGATCTCAGACCTCTTCCAAGCAAACTGTTTTGCAATTAGGATGGAGAATATTCTCAAACTAACCCAAACAATTTGGTTTTATTGATTTTTATTGTTTAGTTTTTTTATATATTGTTTGTATATTGTTTGGCCATTTCCCCATGTGCTTTTGGGGGCAGTGAATGCAACCTAATAAACTAAGCAAGGCAGGCAGGATTGAAGAGAGTGATTTCTTCAACTTGGTTCATAGTTAGGGCGTTTTCAGACGACTTCAGTGAAAGATGCTGCATAAAGAGATGGATGTTGACATCCAATAGCCAGCAGTTACTCATCCTTGGAAAGCTTCGCAAAACAAAATGAGCCAAGAGCAAACCACAGTCTGGACTGATGCTCATATTCAGCTATTTCTTTATGTGCTTTTATCTGGTATGAAGCCCAGAGAGCACAGACAAGTCAGTCATGCTTTACCAAAGTTATAGGGACTGGAAAAGGATTTGTTTTCATTTTTGCTTTGTTTTGATTCTCCCCGCTCCCCAGCTGCCAAAGTCTCTCATCTTGCGGGATGACAGGTTCCCAATAAATGAGTTGACTCAGAGTCCGTGTGATTTTTGTTTACAAGTGCTGAGTAGTTTGTAACTGAGCAGTGAGAACCCAAGCAGACCAAATACAAAAATGCAACAAACTAAACCTTTACACTATGGTTTGAACCAAAGCAAATGAACTGCAGGTGTGATTGCACCCTTATTCTCATTTTCTCTCTTTCACTATGAGTCTTTCTCTTTTTCTAAGCCCCTTGTCCATCTCGCTGTCGGCCTCCAGGGAAGCCTTTCTTCTTTTAGCTTCTCTATATCTACCCCTGCCCTTTTCAATGTCACTTTCACTGTCTCTCTCCCTGTTTTCTTAACAAGCCTTTCTCTTTTGCTATTTGTCTTTCTCCCCCTGCTCCCCATCTCTCACAAACTGGCTTTCTGTCCAGGTGTGCATTTGAAAATTACCTATGACGATGTACCAAATTAGAAAATGTTAAATGTAAACAGCAGAATCCAATACAATTTCCTCAGTATTGCAAATATATGTCTTTCATTGGCCTATAAAGAAATTATGTGATAAATGCAAAGCAGCTTTGGACATCGTGATATCGGCCTATATGAGCTCCCAGAAATGTCAAACAAACCTGCTCTCAGTCCAATGTGGAAAGAAGCAGTTTAGCACTTTTTTTTTTTTTTTTTTTTTTTACTTTTTTCAGACTCGGACCAAACTGTCAGAAAAAAAATGTTTCACAAATGTCACAGCTCCCAAGGCATGAGACACCGCTCCAAACCGATCCGACTGGGTTCCCCATTGTTTTCTGGCGCTGTCAGCTTGAATTTGTCAGTTATGAGAGGTCATCCCTTCTGGCCAGCCAATAATTGCATGAACCCTAATGGGAGGCAATTCTGAGATAATTATCTTGTTAATTCAGAAAAAACAGTGCAGATTTCAAGTATTATGCTTCTGTAACATTTGATAAATAATGCATGAAAAATTATACTATTATCTGACCCATTTTGAATGTACCGTCAGTTTCATTTCTCTTGGCCAAATTTGAACTAATTTCGAGGTCCATCTCAACCATTGTTAGCCTATTCTTTATGATAAAGCAGGTCTAGCTCAAACAGGTGTACCGCACAGTGAGAGGCTGTGTAATGACGTGGTCTTGCCACAGCTTGCGTCTTCAAAAACTAAATACAAATTATCTGATCACACTCTAACAATACACAGTTTTTGTCTTTGTCTTCATTCAATGGCTCCTCTCTGAGCTCACCTCAATATACAAAAAGTTCCACTTGCCTAGATGAGTTTATAGTTCACAAACAGCTGAGAATGTGCGAGCAGCCTGCAGGCAAAAGAACGACAGCTCTGTTGGTCTGCGATGTGGCCGGTTTTGTAGCACATCACAGGCAGGCTGTTGATCGTTGTGTTTCTTGTTCAGTTCAACACAGCTGCTGATTGTTCTGATCATTTCTCTCTTCCGTTTCCATTTTTCAAATTACATGGGCAAGCACACAGAAAAGCATGATGGCGGTTTACAAAGCAAGACATGTAATTGGATCGCTTTTCTGGTTGAGGCGGTGGAAGCAAGGGCAAAGCACCAATTTTGGAATGAAGTGTTGAAATAAAGTGTTGTGAATTTAAACAAACTATGAACCGGGGAAAAACTACAAGGTCTTCATCTTTGCTCCCAAAAAAAATCAGATCACCCTGCCTTAAGGAGAAAAATAGTCCATGTGGTCTATGGGAACTACACCATCTATGCTGATCAGCTTTTTCCAAGTGCATTTGTTTATTTGCGTCTTCGGATGAAAGTGGGTAATATGGTCATCTATGGTCATCATTTTTTTTTTTTTTTTTTTTTTTTTTTTTTTTTTTTTTTTTTGAAAAATTTTTTTTTTTCT
>OMLF01007099.1:15116-35607 GCA_900302615.1 Holocentrus rufus | reverse complement strand
CCTCACCAGAAAAAAAAAGAAAAAAAAGAAGGTATTTTTCTATTTAAAGACCCTCGTTTAGAGACCTCTGGCAGCCAGAGGAGTAAAGTGTGGGGCTCCACACTGGGTCTATTGTTTCATAAATCCCATATGTGAATACCTCTGCTGGACCAACCCCTCCATTAAAACAACAGAGCCACTGCTCTGCTCAACATCCCCTCACACTGCAGACCAGACTCCAAAATCAACTGAGAAAAGCCGACTGTCCAATAGGTTAAATCAATTGAGTGCTGTGGTTAAGATGCAAAAAAAAAAGTCACTCCTTGAATTGTGAAAACCTGTATTATTCTGTTTCGACACCGTTGACGTTCAAGGCAGCATATTCATTTGTTTCCCCACGATGCAATACAAGGAAACAGACATCTCAAAATATAAGTTGCTTTTTATTAAATTTCTCCCAAACCGAATTTCACCACTGGATACATTTTTCATGAGCAACAAGTACAACCCGTCACCAAAACACCCAACTACCCCAAGATGTCTTATAAAAATTACTCCAATACAAATTATACAGTACAGGATTACCTCACCCCATCACAAATTGATTGATTTTGCCACACATGTGGGCTATTGGCTATCGATCAATTGAGAATAAGTATTGACAGTGACAAAATTCCAAAATACAGATCCTCACTGACAATTTTTTTATTTTTTTTTATAGGTCTAATACTAAACATGGAGGCTTGTTGGATGATCTTGGCATATTTCTCTGCTGTCCGATGTTGTCCGTCAGCAATTCTCCATTTATTTCTGGCAAGACAGAAATTAATTTGTTAGTCTGTAGTATCAAACAGAATCGTCACAGAGCAACCTTGAATTTCCAATGTCCGTGTGTTTCATGCTTTCACCTGAGCGGAGATACATTTAATTAAAGACTGACCGAATTTCACGGCACTACAGAACCATGAAATCCACCCGAAACCCAAGATCAAATTGAACGCAGGTTCACCAGTCGGCAAATCTGTTTCATGTGAATTTTTGAAAAGCTGGTTAAAATAACTTTAAAACTCTCATTTGTGTAAAGGATGAGGCTAAACATACAGCTGAGAGACAAGCAGGAAGACTGGAGCAAAACAAAGGGTCAGGACCTGCAATCCCTCATGCAGATTTCTCTGGTGGGTTCCCAGAACAGAAATAGAGGTTTGTTTTTCATGAGTCTGGGTGCCACGCAGGGACTAAATGTTACAGACTGGAAGAGTAAACTAAAAAAAAAATAAGAATATTGTTCAGAAAACTTACCAACCAAGAGTTCAGGAAAACTAACTAGCTAGTTGGGAAACTTGTCTGTCCATCTTGGGCTTCTTGAATCGTGACCTGTAAAGCAGAACAGGAGATGCTCAGCAGTTTCAGAGTTAAATACACACACTGCATTTATTTAGCTGCTGCTTATTTGGTATTGATCAAAATCAACTGCATGCAGGCTTAGTGGATTTACCTCAGGTGGACAGTTGCTCCTCCGTCTTTCTTCAACTATTCCTCTGATCAAAATCCATTCTGATTGGCTGGTGATTAACACTTGTTTGTGTTAATGATCAATATTACAAAATTAATCAGATTACCGGTATTTGTTAGTAAGAGTTCCGCTTTGCTTCAAAATAATTATGTTAATTAGTAATGCATAGAGCTACAGGCCTGGGTTTAGACGCCTGTCCAGAAATGTCTACATGTGGTTAGTTTACAGTACGTCTGTGTGAGCGCAGATGTTCTACTCGAGGCTAATATGCTGCCTTCAAGAATGATGAAAGAGGAAAACTAGAAACATCAATTTTCCCTTTTTTACATGCAGATTTATCCATGACATTAATCAGAATTTAGCAATCTTTCCAGGAGCTTAATTGCTTATGGGCATACATGATTAACTATTTGCATAATTAAATGAAGCCCAATCTGAGAATAATTTTCACATATGCTTTCTGTGCCACTTTGGGCACCATCATAATTTCATCTGAATTTGCTTTTAGAGCTGAATGCTAAGCAGAGTCTGTGCTACACACTCCGAGAGTCACAGTTTGAAAGTTAGAAATATGACAGGCAATTATTTTATTTAAGACAAATGCACAGAGCCACACCAATTAACCAAACTCACCATTTCAACATCCAATTACAAATTGGAAAAGTGCTGCTGATTAAAGAATTCAGCTCGAACACATCGTACACACTCAGAGCGATAAGATTTCAATTAAAGATTTCAAACATAAAGGGGAATGCCACCCATTTTAAGAATTTACCTTTCACCCATCATCAGTCAGTACTTGTCTGCCACTCTTTCCTGAAACTGCCACTGCAGAACTAAGTGACTGGCTGACTTCGTTAAGCTGTCAGGTTGGAGTGTGAGTTCTTTCTCTCTAATGAGCTTAAATTCTGGTTCATACCTGTTAGCAGTGCTAGAATATCAACTTCAGTTTGGCGTGACGATTTAGCATCTTATTAGCATCTTATGGATCAAAGTCTACACCCGGCTCATCGTCTACAGATCAGAACCTGATTTTATATCCCAGTGACACTGAAAGCTCAGTTCACTGATTTCTAGCTTTAGGAAAAAGTCATGCAACTTCACAAACACTGGCTGAACTTTTCTGGAGCACAGACAGAGCATATCATCGCTGTCGGGTGAAAACTTGCATCTTTTTAGAAACTAAGGGGGGAAAAAAAGCTCTGTTTTTAACTCGACCACCATGTATTTGGAAAGGTTTCATAAACCAAAGGCTCACAGAGTTCTCTCAAGCCACAGAGGAGCATGCAAAATGTTCAAGTGAAGTTAAAACAAGAAAATCACCAAAACTTCTAAGATTCTCACGTGACAACAGCAAAATGCAAATATTTTAAAATGGGTAGCATTCCCCTTCAATCCAGAGCACAGAAATTAACACAAGGCACACAAAAATGATCATTAAGAGAGAACAAGCATGAAGGCATTGAATAGTTTGGGCTACTATCTGAGTTCACTTGGCAACTTGCACACTTTTCTGCTTTAAACCCGTCACCTGCTGAGCTGTTGCTCTGGCAACAATCATGTTAAGTCCACACTGGCACCTACAGTCGCACAACCCGTAATTCCTATTTGAAAAACATCATCTCTCTCTCTCTCTCTCTCTCTCTCTCTCTCTCTCTCTGCAGTCTCTCTTTCTTTCAGAGATAAAAGACGCACATCTCACCAGTTCTGCTGTCAGAGCAGAAGCTGCACAGCCCTCAGTGTGATCCAAACAACTCACCTGTAAATGAGGAAACTGGAGATTCCAAAAATGATGAGCGCTAAGCCGGATCCCACAGCTACGATGCCCAGAACTGGCAGATGACCTGGAAACAGGGAAAGGATTCCACATTCAGTTGTCTCTCATATGTTCAACAGATGTCCACACTAATATCCTTGAAAAAAAAAAAAAAAAAAGCACTGTGCCACCAAAAACTTCCTCTAGAAATCTGTCCACCATGAACACCCATGAACTCACAGCTCTGGCAATCCTGATATAATTAATTATAATTGCCACGGCTAATTACTGATATTACGGTTTTATGCATGTTCATAATGCTGGCATGCAACACACCTCAGAAGATTTTCAATTCATTAAAATCATAAAATAGCAAACAGAAACAATGTAATCCTGCAAAATTATGAACAAATTTTGAATGTTCCATTTGTTAACAAGCCTAAATAATGAAGCTCCAGCACCTCCAATGTGCTAGGAAAGATAGATAAAAACATGCATGCAAAGAAACAAGAACAAAAATTAAATCCTTCAACCTCAATTAAGGTTTTGCTTTTCTCAATGCCTTAATTGCGAGAAGAAACAAAACAGAAAACATCCACTGCTTACAGCTGAAGTGAAAGAAGACTGACCCTGACTTTACTGCGAGGACCAATCAGAGACTGCGGTAACTGTTGTTGTTATGAATTCACTGGGCAAAATCCATTTCATTTCATTTCTATCCTTATTAATGAATCTTTACACTGCTGCTTGTCTCTCAATATCACTGTTTGCAAACTTAACTATTACCACACCATTTATTATTTCACGTGTATTTCCCATTTTACACAACTAAACTGTCCACACATCCCTGTGCACTTCAGACCTGGCACATGAGGCTTTCAGCCACAAAAAAAATTTGATTCTCCAACACTTATGCATCTCATCCTGCTCAGCGTAACTCTTAGCACAACGAGCCAGTTCGCTGCTGTTCACTCACTACACTTTCCTCTCGAGAGCTGCAACTACGCTGTTAATTTTGCCTCTCCGATGTGCATAAGAGCGGTATGTGTAGTGCACTTTTCACAGTGTGTGTTGCACTGTTCTTTTACACTGTAAATGAAGTCCTGGTGTCTTTGGGATACCAGGACTATGAAACTCTTAACTTCGTCAATGTGTCTCTGCACCAAAGTCACGAATTCCTGTACGTTCATTGTCTGTGGTGATGACAGTGACTCTGACATGACTCCAAGGAAGGCGACATCCAGGCTCTCAACTCAGAAAATAATTTGCAGATGGCCTCAGATTATGGGAGAGAGTCCGATTTATTGCTCCTCTCCTCGTTATCCCCTTCATACCAAAGCACATAATTGCAGTGGTGTTCTTAACGAGGTTTTTCTCGGTTAGCAGCTCTATCAGTTGATCATCTGCGCTGATCGTCGCCCTCTAAAAACACCACTCTGGTCGGACAACAAAGATCATTTTCAGGACTTATTTTTCATGCTGCTTGTTATTCAAGCTTTTATTACAGCACGTTCGTCCTTGCGCTGTGTCAATGAAACAACTGGGATCAATTTTAGGTGTAGGTGGAAAACAACATTTTCATTACCGCATCAAAATGGAAAAAATGCTGGCCCTGTTGAGATGATAGTGATACCATGAAGTATGAGTCCACTGCCAAATCCACTTTGAAAAGCAATTTGACCTTGCACTGAGTCAACTGAAAAAAATCTGCCAATAGGGTGAGATAATTTCACTTGTTTTCAATGCTGTGCAAGAACCACTTTGTAATACTTTGCTATGAACATCATGAAATCAGCCTGTCAAACTTGCACAACTCGATTTTAGAAAATTCACACTGGCAACAAGTGTAAGCATCTTGCCAAACAGATTTAATGCTAAAAACAAGATTCAACCACTTAAGATGGGTGTTTTTTAGATCATACCATCATTGCAGGAGGGGTCGTCTGTGGAAAAGACACAAGGTGGGTTATCCAGCGGTGGGCCGCCGCTGGGCCAGTGGATCTTCTCTGTTTGGGACCATATGATCTCTTTGTTTGTTCCATTGTAGTAGGCAACGAGCTGTAAAGAAAAGGTTATACTTTAAATTCAGTCTGATGCGGACATTGTATGCAAGAGGATGCAGCATTATGTTAATGGGATTGGTTGTTAATTACAGGGTTCCCACACATTTTCACAGACAAAATTTCAAGCTTTTCCATAACTTTTCAAGGACCCAGAATGACATTTCCAAGACCATTCACAACCTATAAACACATGAAAGTGAAACTGAAGCATAACGCAGTCACACATTGATGGATGTTACGTTACGCCAACAGCCACAAAAATTCAGACTTGCACATCAAAATGTTACATGGAAGATCCATAGAAGACTATTGTAATTAATTTCATTACAGACAACAAAATTAAATTCCATGACTTTTCCAAAACCTCTGGTGATTTTACTTAATTCCATGACTTTTGAAGGCCTGGAAATTTATATTTCAAAATTCCAGGATTTTTCCAGGTTTTCCATGACCCTGGAACCCTGTAATCAAAAATAATGAACTTTCAAGTTGCACAGCAAAGGTTCCTGCCCTTTTTGTGAACCTTTGCCAATCAGCCAATCGGGAACCACAAAATGTTTTGGGGGGAAATGATTGGCACATACTTGCTGAGCAAAAACCACTTCAGTGTCGGTGAAATGCAACTGGCAGAGGTGAAGTATGACTTGGCAATGCAAGCTCTTTTATTGCGTGTGGCATTTGCAAGCTTTCAGAGCAGCATCCGTTGTCCTGCTGTGAAACATGACTCCTGTGTTTCTTACTAACCAGTGGAGTATTTTTTTTTTTACCCTTGCTCCCTCATGGAGGACCACACAGACATACTGGGGCTTCTCTGCTAGAAACCTTGCGGGGCAGTCACCCCACAGAGAGAGTCATCAAAACAATGCAGTATATAACCGGTCCAGGATCACGAGTTGAACACTGTCTGAAATAGCTGCAGTATTTACGTTCAGGGCCTGTGCTGCACTGCAAGAAATACCCATGAAGTCCAGCATTTTATTTAATCCTCTGCTCACTGTTAAAACCTCGACTACCAGTGTGGACAGATAATTTGTTTCCAAAGCAGCTTAACTTGTTGTGATAGTATCTTGGAACGAGTGCAACTCTATTGGAAACAAGTGAAAGTATGTCTCCATCAGTGCATTTTTTACTCTTGACTTCACCAAAATAAGATTTGTAGACTGAATGCAAGACCAAATGAGTTAAGATGTGCATTTATTAAGCATGCACATGGTGTGAGGGGTGCAGATTAAACACTTTCTAAAATGGCTGATGTGTTTGGGTTCAAGGCCTGTGTTACTGTGCTGCAGCTCCCCAGAGAGGAAGTGCTGATTCAGAAACTCCTACTGAAGAGTTCGATTCCAAAATGATAAACATCCATTCTGGGAGAGGATCAGCTGTCAGTATTATTTTTCAGCATTAATCGTTTTGTAAGAGAAGGTGTCATTTTGTTGGGTGGGTATCATATTTTGAAGAAAAAAAAACTTTATTGTTAACTATGAAACAGACAAAACATATCCGGACAGTTTAGTCTGAGATTTGATGAGATGTTTTCAATGAGGCCACTAGACACTCCGGTCAATCAGCTGCATGAATCGACCAATTAAAAGCCAAGGAGAAATGGGACCATGAAGTCATGTTGACAGTCTCTGAGGACCACTATGAAATTCTAACTGAAGTCAAATGTAGCTAACCCACTTCTCCTGCCCTTAGAGAAAAACACTGCAGCAGTTCACAGGACTGTTTGCAGAGCACGAGATGCACAAATATTTTCGTCTGAATGTGAGGGAAATTTGAGGTTTTATGCATCTTATCATTAGAGAAGTCAGGACCCCAGAATATCTCCCAAATAGTAATATCTCCTTTCCCCTGCATGTTCAACATTTGCTTTTAATTGCATCAATGCCATATACAGGCAAGGGAGTGGGGTTTCAAACTTAAACTTAACTCACAATATTATTATTATTGTTGTTGTTGTTATTATTATTATTAGTGGTAGTAGTAGTAGTACTAGTAGTAGTGTTAGTGGTGGTTTTTGTCCATAAATTAAATATTAAGACTAAAAAAATAATAATTAATTTAAAATGAATAATAAAACTATTCATAATTTCATAACAAAACGTTGGCAAATTAGATAGTTGATAACAAAGACTGTTTCTAGGATCAAGGTGACAAGAGACTGTTCTTTATAATCTTGTTGACAAACATCATAATCTCCTTTAATGCAATAATTACAACAACTGTGGACTTTTTGATGCTTGTATCTTTTGTCCTCAACATCGTTTCTGTCTCTCACTTAAGCATAAACATGAGAAAAACAAGTCTCTCAAAACATTTTCACCGGAAAAAACTCATTTACTCTAATGATGCTTCACACTTAACTGTTAACATACCTGGCCTGAAAAACAGTATTGCACAAACTGTAGGAACATTTTGGTATTTGGAAAAAAAAGAAAGTGTACCAATTCAGAGCTCATTTGCATATTAACCTGGTCAATGATCAACAAAATGAAACTTCTGCATGCAAAATGAGTCAATAAATCCTTCACAGCTGTCAATGACAGACAAAACCTTTGGCAAATCCTCATTATAGAAAACTAGGGATCATTTGTGGGAACAGTTCACCTCAAAATTAAAATTTAAAGTTAAATTAAAATTGAAATTAAGCAATTATCTGTGAGTTAGCCTTCACAGAACCATTTCAGCTTTCTCAAAAACAAATTAAGTTTTGGACTTAAATGACCAACAAATTTCTCGAAACAGAGTTTTGTAGCCAAAAAAATTCACTGTGATTTCAAAGGGCTGTTGTTTACCTCGTTATAATAGCGTTATTTATCAGTTAATGAACTTGTAACTTGTTTCTGTGTAATGTGATATCTGACACAAGATAAAGTGTTGATCTGGTTTCCAACTCACCAGAAGGCTGGGGGCGGAGAGCTGAGGCACAAAGATCTTTCTATTGGCTGACAAGTCGTAAACACAATTTCCTCGTTTCAGTTTCGCACAGGAAGAAGAATTTTCTTTTTCCTCTACTTAGAATAATGCTAAATAATGAGTTAAATTAAAGCCTATTTGCTTGCAGTGCAATCGTAAGGCAACAAAATGCTTTAATTATGCTGCACAAGTAGTTTAGAGAAATTTGATGAACATTTTATGCCATTTTCTTATCGCCCACTTCAGCTATTTGGAAGAAGGCTGAGAGGGAACTATGGGGACTAAATCGCCGTGTGTTTGGTTAAATGGTGTGTTTGGTTTGGTTAATGAAAACATTCGTCTCTCAGTGCAGAGTAGTGGTGACCACGGCTGATTATCCAGGATCTCTTTAGCCAATCATTTTTAAATGCTCTCAGTTTCAGGGACTATATGCTATTTACTCTATACTGTGCAGCATTCAGGGACTATTGGTCCAATTGGAGTAATTATAGTGATTATGGTCTAATGATGTGAGTGTAATGCCGATGTGCCAGAAGCCAAAACTCAGAGAACAAAATAGCAAGTCATGTATTTTCTGTGAGAGGTCACTGACTGACAATTTTTTTAATGCTATAGCACAAAGAATTAACATCAACATTTCAGACATTTAGTGGTTCTAAAATGGCTAAATGTTGCCAACGAGTATCACAAGCAGCAGCCAGCAGTAGGTAATTTCAGCAGGTAATTCAGTAGGTAATTTCAAAATGTTTAATGAATACAAAACGTCACATACCCCATACTCTCCTGTCTCCTGGTTGGTCATTGCCCACACGTTGACGTCTATGTCTCTGGCGTTTTTGTGGTCTGTGGTAACAAGACCTGTTACTCCTAAAAACACAGACAACATCCAAGTATTAGGGACTGTGTAAAGTTATGTGGATCTTCTGCAAACTGAGATGTTCATATTTGAGCTCTCCCTATCCAAACTTGGACTGTTCGGTGAGCACAAGTGAACTGATTTCTCGGCACCATCCGTGCACCCAGAGCCATCACAAGCAATTAACACATGTCCTTTTGACACAACAGCAGTCACAACGCAGTTACACATCACCTCAAACAGCTGTGACTGAACGACCATCACACAGCATGTCACCGGTAACCCATTTTACGCTTTTCACTACTGTTGATACACTTCCTTGTTTGTTTTGCTTCCTGCCAGTCTCCTGCTGTGTTCACTTCAGCTTGAAAGTGTTCACATTTTACATGAACTTCTACATCCAAAATCTTTCGTTTATAGGAATTTACAATCAACCATGAACAACATACAGCAGATATTGCAATTTAAGACAAGATAAGACTTTATTGTCCAGAAGTATAGTTTACTGTATTGGTGTATAACATATAATTTTGATTTTTAATGCCTTGGGCTGTAGACTTTGCAATGTTTGCTATGTTTCTTGCTTTTGTTGACACTTGAGTTTTAGGTACAGAGTTTTATCCAGTCAGCAGTTTGTGTTTACACAAGTTCAATATGACCGACCAGCACAAATGTCTGAACTTTGTCCTTGCTAATTAGCTAACAGTGATTAAATTAACATATCCAATACTGCAATACACTCGTGTTTCAGAGTCTGCATATTGGAGCGTAAAGGCGGAGACGACTTGATTTACACACTCATCACCTCAGGTGACCATCTTGCAGGAGGCCACATATCCACATTTAGGTAAACAGTGTGTGGTGTGCATGTAAAAACCGACTGCACGGCATTCAGGTCAAGGCAAATTCAGCAGCCATTGCACCAAAAATCTAATTTGTTTATTCCTGTGTAAACCTGAAAACTGTCTTAGATTTGCTCAGAAAGGGAAAGGAACAGAAACGCACAGAGCAGCACTAAACAATGTGCAGTAGTTTAGTTTTTATAACCAGGATAAGAAAGAATATTATTCACTGGCTATCTGCTGAACACCCTGCCTTGAGAGATGTCTGCAGACAAAAAAAGGAAGATAAAGTTACCTGCATTGAACAACACCAAACTTTTTTTCTTCCTTTTTGTCCCTGGCTCATTGCTCTTCATACAGCAGTTCTGCAGTTCGCTCACCAAAGCCAAGCTACTGAAATTCGCTCACCCCAGAATCGCCGGTTTTGCGTCCTCATTGTAATGTTGATGCCGTCGTTCTGCGCTCCGCCCTCGGCCAGAGTCTCCTCCAAGGCCCTAGCGTACAGCATGAAACCATCATAGAAGCTACCAGCGATGTAGTCCATCTGAAAAGGGAGCGAAGGATGTTTGAATGGACAGTAAGAATCAAATTTGTGAGGACACTGAGATTGGAATAATTATGAATTGAACAGTGGAACAATGAGATATCATTTATCTCAAAAGCCTTTTTAAACTCCAACACACAAGACTCAAGAGCCTGCTTCGACTTACAATTATAGTTCACCCAAAAATGAGAACTTTCTACTCATTATCTGAAAAACTAGTGTCTATGTCAATATGACACATAGCGAGTTTGCTAGCAGCCCTGTGTAGCAGCCTTCTCCAAAACAAATGGAGTGAATGGAGACCGCTTCGATGGAAAATGACCATAAAATTACTCCAGACAGCATAATCTAAGCCAATTCTGAAGCCGGACAATTGCACTGTGCATCTGAAATGATGATGATGAGGTATATATTGGATTTTGGGAACCGCTAAAGAAACTCCAGTCTCCATTCACTCCAGGTTTTTTGGAAAAGGCTGAAAAGAAACTGTGCAAACCAACTAACTGTGTGCTATATAGACATTCAAACTTCAAGAGAGTTTCAACTTCAGGTGAGTAGAAGATGGCATTTTTTTCCAATTTCTGGGGTGAACTATTCAATTTAATGATATGACTTTGGCCGATGAAAGTGCCAAATACCAACAAACACACTTGATGCTACATCTGATAAAACCCACATGCTTACTGGAGATAAAAGCAGTAACAAAAAACAAGTATGAAGGGTTAACATCGATATCACAACATGGCTCATCATTAATCACTTATATTACCATGGGAGACACACAGAGGATTTTGTTTCAAAGAAATTCCCATTGAAGACTTCCACCACACAAGCACTGAGGTTGTGAAATTCCTGATAATCCAGAAGCTTTCCATTTAACTCACCAGCGACGGCTCCAAATTCACACCAAAATCCCTCTGAGCTCTGGCATGCAGTTCCCTCTGAAACTCTTTGTACTCTGGATTATCAGGTGGCCGATATGTGATGACAAACACAGACTGGAGGAGAAACAGAAACAGCGGGAGAAAACATTCAGAACTTGGAACTTGACTCCGGGATTAAGGACTGATCCCTGCATCAGAGAATGTGTTCATCCATATCAAAGTGTCCTTGAGCAAGGCACTGAACCCCATCCTGCAATCTGATATGTGCATATAAGAGAGATAGGCTAATTACTGTATACTGCATTTAATGTGGCAGTTTAATTGCTGCACGCTTAAGAAAAATTTCTGGAGATGATATTAGCTTTTTAATAACTTCCAAAGGGGCTAAAACATCTACACTGATGATTTCTTTTAAGATTTAAAAAACAACAATAAGATTCAGATAAGAATCGATCGAATCAAACCTTCACATGGACGAAAAGCCAAACAAAACAATGCACTGATGATACTAATTGAAGTGTAGTAAATCTGTTCGATCCAGTTTTTGATGATTTAGTATTTGGCGCAAACTGGTATTGGTATTGACTTGGAGGTTTAATGTTTGATTCAGTTTGGATGGAAAAATACAGTTTCAGCCAGAAATGTCGATCTGCAGTAATCCTCTGCTGACCTTTGATTCTGTCAATATTTTCTACCATCTTGGCAAATATTGTATGTTGCTACTGTCACAAAAAGAAAATCCAGTTTTAGATAGTTCTATAAAAACTGCCCGGATGTCTGTGGAAAAATCAGCCCTCTTTTTCCATTCTTGGAAAGCTGGCGCTTTGAAGATACAAGTTTTTCATCTGACAACAGTGATATGAAACCCACCACAAACTTCCACATGCAATCACTGCTTTGAAGGAAGCATATTGCCATAATAAAGCACGTTATGGCTTGCAGACAAATTAACGTCTTGCATAATCAGCAAAACAGGAGCCAGAATCTCATTCTTCAGCTGGGGTTAGGTGGAGTTCACTTCCAGATGAGCAAGCATTAGACACGGTTTGTTGGTGCTTAAGGTGTTTAATGGTAAATGCATGGTTTAAAAAAAAATCATCTCTAATTAGCCTTTTAATGTTATTATTCAATCTTAAAACTGCTTCCACTTTTTGGCTTTAACACTTTTTAACTCTAACACAACGTGAACAGTTAGCTAATTTCAAATCTTGTCAGAGTTTCATTGGTTTCAGAAGTTTTCATGGTACAAATGACAATATAAAATTACATCATTACAGTCACTTGATTCAAGAAGTCTGCTTTATCTGCATACAAATTAGTAAAATAAGACTGAATACGAGATTAAATAACTTAAGATTGGTTTGCAGTGAAATTCTACTTTTGCATTACTGTAATTTACTTTATTAATTAAACATTCCAGAAGAACAAAAGTTCAATCTAAGGGTGCACTTCCAAATGCGAGGAGATTAAAAGTAAAGACATTTCAGGAGGTAGGCACTCTGGAGCTGTGATAAAATAGTCGCAATTCTTTCATTTTCAGGAAACTCAGTGGTGCACTAAATTGCACGCAACAAACTGATATTGCTGAAGATGTTTTATGATAATATAGATAACATTTTTAGAGCCCAACTCATACAAAACTTGTAAAAATGATATACATGCACACATTAGTAGCAATGAATCATCAAATTTAGCAATCAAATAGTTTTAATAAAGACATACTGGAAGCTGAAATTTTACAAGTGAGCATTCAACTTTTTGACACAACCTGCACCACCATCTGCTCAGCGGTGAGACTCGGCTCTGCCAACTTACTGCCACACACAGAACTGCAAACCATGAAGTCTGCTGCACAAACCATTTAATGATAACACTTTTTCAAAATTATCTCAAGTGATTTTCGCTGCAGCTCTGTCTTTTTTGCATATTGGCAAACACAATACCTCTGCAATGAGCCAATATACTGTTCCGACTCTATCCATTATGGCATAAATTGCTGTAATCAATTCAACATTTCATACATTTGAATTAAGAAAGCCATTCTCCTTCTGAATATTGTGAACACTGACTGAAGTGGCTGGGTGTTGTAAAGCCAATGACATTTAGGAAGATAAATTAGATGAACAGCGCATCTGTGCTCACTCTCACACTAATTTGTAGGGCTAAATGGCTTCCTGTGAAAAAAAACATCCTCTCATTCATTAACGTCAGGGAAGATTTTAACTCCTTAGAGTGGCCGAAAAAGTGCACAAACTTTTATTTTTCTTGTACATGGTTGTGATTACCATAAAAGCTTTATCCACTTGTGCTTTGCCTTATTATTGTTATCATTCTCAAAGAGCGCTTAAATTGAAACAGGGTTTTAAAGGGGGGTAAAGCTGAAATCAGAAGGGGGAGCTGGGTGCATTTCAGTGGAAAACATTGGATCAAACTGAGTGGCTTGTTTGGTTTAGGGTTCAGACAGGAGATAAAAAAGCTGAATGAATTATTCTAACTATCAGCAAACAGCCTTAAAAGTTTCCATCCAGCCAAAAAGTAGCAATCACGACATGCCATTTAATATAATATCAGACTTTAAAATCTTCCTTCGCGATGAAATGCAGATACATGTGTCTGAAGAATTAATCGTGATACTGACAGAGTGGCATGTTTGATCGCAAGATACTGTCACTTGTTTTAAGAGCATTTTTGAGATTCAGCGGTTCTCTGTAACTCAGTAAGTGGAACACGACTCTGACAGCAGCGAGGTTGGGGAGGTTTTGGCCCGGCGATGCGCGCACATGATGAAGAGAGACTGTGAATTGAATATCTTTAGTCAGAGACATCCATTTCTCGAGCCAAATGGTGGTTTCAGTCTCGTACCTCTGCCTGCTTTCAATTACAAAGCGGGGTAAAACACTGACAGTCCACAACCAATAAATCTACAAACCAGCTGAACACAATCGCTCAAAACCTCTTCTGCATTAAACCCAGTGACTGAAAAGTCATGATGAAAATGGATTAGCAGCTTGATTACATGAGCCTTTATGTCTCTGTTGAGTTCAAGTGTGGCCCTACATATAAGTGTGTGTGTGAGAGAGAGAGTACTGTGCAAAGCGTACCTTGAAGACCTTGATGGGATCGACCCAGTCCGAGTCCGAGTTCTGCCACGGCTTTCGTTCCGTGAGACTCTCGGCGAACACGTCCAGATAGAAGATGACGTAGTTCTCCGGGTCCGAGATCTCGCTCTGAAACAGCTTCATGATGCTCAGGAAAGTCTCCAGGGGGCCGCAGATGTATACAACTATGAAGACAGCAACAAGGGAGGAAAGAAAAAGTCTAGTTTAGTCACTCACTCTCTCTAAAGTCTTTCTGGTCTCTTAACAACTGGATAAAAGTGCACTTACTCACAACACAGATGAACTTGTTTTAAGAACGTTCCTGAATTGACAATCTTTCCTGAAGGGGCATGATCTTTCAAAATAAAATCACTTGATTCCGAAAATTTTCACACCACATTGGAAGATCTGTACACTTCTTTTAAGAAAATAATAAATTAAGACTGGGTAAAATTACTGTCTACAACGGACATAATTTGCATTGTGCATCAGACATTGTCATTAAATAAGCATCTCCATCATTAGGGCATATATGAGTTTCTGTCAAAGCGTGATATTAACTATTTTAAAGACATGATGACTTAGAAAATGAAATCACAAAATTAAAGCCAACTAGCAAAGTCACTTTTGGGTGATTAAAAACACCTCTACAGACTGGACCCTCTGAATGATGAGCTTGGAGTATGGACATTTCTTTCCCTCCAAAATAGATAAGTATCATTTTGGAAATGAATTTGCATCTTATTTAGTCATCTCAATTCTGTCATTTGGTATGTCAGGAACAAGTCTCAGTCATTGCGTTCATTTCATCTACACCTTCCTCCAATATCCAATACCAATCCATGCTTGTTCAGTCAGTTGACACTTAAAATGATTGATCCGGTTCAGGGTCTTGCTCAAAGACACTTCAATAGGACAGACGGACATTGCAGGAAATCAAACTTGAGTCCTTTCTGTCACACGAAAGTCACTCTAGCCACTAGGTCACCCTGCTGGGTGTTGAGTCATGAATATAGCCTTAGCTTTATTTCCATTTGCAGCATATGTCAGTGTGACTGTTGCCAGGCCCGGGGCAGTTCTCCCAGTTAGCAGACATTTCCTCATGTGTTAGACCAAAGTCGGCAACAACTGCTGCTTAGACCCCAACTCTCATCTCTTCCAACGTAGCTCGGCATGCCAAGTAGCCCTGCTGTCTCCTGGACCGCGCCCAAAACAAATGCATGAAACAGCCAGGGAAAAAGTCCTCTCCTGTGTTGTAGTAATCATATGGATCTGCCGAGGCTTAACTTAATACAAAAGCACATGAAATTGTTTGGTACAATTTGTTCCACCTCACGGGCTCCAGGATGGTAATCAACCTTCCTCTCGCTCTTCTCTCCATCCTGACTTTTCAGTTTACAAAGTACAAGGTTGGATTATATTGCACAGCTATTATGCAGAGTAATACTGCATAGTCTACCATCTGCAGTAAGTCTTGCACCATCCCTCTGCTCTCTATGTGAAGGCCTCTCGTCTTTGCACTTGTGCATCAGAACATACTGTGAAAACTCAAACTCCTGTACGTTTCTACTGGTCCTGGTGATTGAGGTGGTTCTGATTCTTAATTACACTGGGTTTCGCTTACAAGCACGGAGACATATTGTTTTGGGTGGCTCCGTAGATAATCACAAGCAAGCACACAAATGGAAAGTGAGCCAATTACTGTGCTCACCATGTTGTTTTTTTCCCCCAGTGGGATTATGTCGGGTTTTATGACATGTATACTCAGTGTCATGTTTGTTTTATAGCTGAATGCCTTTCAGAGAAGATTATCCTCCGGTCCTTTGAGTTTTTATGCTCTAATCTGTCTAGGGGGCTTTTACGACTCTTGTAAAAGAAAAAAAAAGACTTCTGGGTTTACCTCTGGAGCATTCCTTTGTATTTAAAACTACAAGATGGAACTGAAGCAGTCAAACTAATACGCATCTTTGCTCCTTGTACTGATTGCGTCCTGGGGGCATTTTCACAGGAAATAGTGTTTCTTTAATTAAACAGGGTTCCTGGGCTGCACTCTGTGTTGATGCTCTTTTCAACACTCACTTAGAGCTTTTCAGGCTGGAAACAAACACGGACACATGTACTCAAAAAAAAAAAAAAAAAAAAAAAAAAAAAAAAAAAAAGCAACACAGCTTGATGTATTCTTCCACTCAACCACATGAAATTTTCCCTCCTGTGTGCTATTAATGGACTGAAAAGCACTGGGCAAGGTAATGGGAGTTGGAATACGCGCTAATACTCACAATATTTATTGTACTGGCTCTCCCATTTTGCCAGAAAACTGGGAACTTGGGGAGTTGAGGGGACTAATGCTGCAGCAGCATGCAATCATTTGGTCAGCTGACAAAGATCTAAAATGATGTGCGGCTTAGGATCAAAAGCCCCACTTTTCCACCTCAGCTGAGCCTTGCAGACACCAATTTGACCATCTGAGCACTGTTAAGTGCTGATAGCCTGGAGGTTATCTGTCGGGATAAAAGTAAGAGGAATGCCTGAGCCAGGACAAGCCCTGACAAAACCATTATCATCCGTGACCCCGAGATCATAACTCAACTCCAGGGGTTTAGGGAAGACGTCTGGCGGCTTACACCATACCTCTTTTCCTGCTATAACACCCTCTAATTACCTACACAGTGTTTATTCCATTATTTGTTGATGCTGTTACTGTAACAACAGCTGAAGATGTCTGAAACGTACGTAGCTCGGTTTGTTTTGCAACCATAGGCTACAGGGAGAGTAGCACACCACACATTCAGAGGTTATACCTCAAAACAACAGTTGTTTTTGTTTATACTGAATTCACATTCTGGAGCTGCCGCTTGGCCCAAAATAGCTTCCGTCCAAATGGGAAACATGAATGCTTACTTTCCTGGTTTCATACAGTTTTGTGCCATATTCCTCTTTTTGCTTTCAGACATTGAGCTGGATCTAGAATACGCATCAATGTTATGTTCGCATCAGTGCTACAGAAAACAATTCCTGGTAGTCTTGGAACCAGGAATACAGGATAAAAAATTGTGCAGCATATCCATTCATTTGGCTGATAACTCATATTTTCAGTTCATAATATTAATCTTAACACAACAGAGGTTCAAATCTCTGGAAATAGATTGACTGAATTATGTGTTGTATCAACTGATAAGCCCTGTGCAACATTCATATTTCTGTTACAAAGAAAAAAAAACAAAATACAAAGAACAAAACAACATTTTGCTCACAATTTCTATATTTTTGCCAAATTCTGCACTTGCCATCTGCACTCATCAGTTTCACCAGATTTGTTTATATTTGTTTTGGTGAAATGATTTCCCACACATTTTTAAGATGATATCTCCCTCTCCCTCTCTCGCTCTCTCTCTCTGACTCTCTCTCCACACGCACGTTCACCACACAAACGCACATGCAGCTGCGCTCACACTCGCACGCATGCACACGCGCCTCCGCACACGCTCACAACACGCTCAAACCTAGCCCTCATCCAGACTGTCATGATCTCACACTTCACTTCCACAACAATAGTAATGACTAAATCAAGCTCATAATCCTTCCGCTTAAGTATGATTAAAACGAGACAGGCGACGACTGATTTAACAACCGTTGTATGATTTGTGGCACAGTTATTGAAAACAATTTTCCAACACTGCGGTCCAAACTGTTATTTCAATTTGTCACAAGCGTCTGAATGTTTTGTTTCTACAAACTGCTACATGCAACATGGAAATACGTTTCCCAAATACATTTTTACTGCCATCTATGCATTAAAAAAATTGATTTTTGGTAAAAGTGAGCAAGATGCATTGTTCAATTTTAAAAGTGCATGTAAAGTGTGTCATTGCAAACGAGAATTCCAGGCATGTGTTGCTGAGGAGGCACGTGTATTTAACCCTCCTCTCCCCGCCCCCATATATGAATACAAACACATGCTCTCTCTCTCTCTGTCTCTCTCTCTCCTCTAAAAACGCAGGTGGTCCTCCACCAGCAATAAACCAGGAGACTGGCCTCAGCCTAAACATTCCTCTGTAATAACTCTGAAATAAACAGGCTATTCTCTGCACCTATTTCAGTCTATTTCTGTTTATATCTGGGAAAAATGCGGGGTAACCTAATTATGCAAAAGATGATTTCCCTATCCTTATATTTTAAAAACAGAAGGTAAAAACAGAATCCTATTATATAACAAAATAGCCAGTGTCTAAATTGTCCTACATACAATTCGTTTTAAAAGCCCTTTTTCCCTCCTGACCTGTGCAGCTCAGGTGTTGGATGACTGATGCACATCCAGTTGAACAAGTAGGCTAATTTAGATCATGGCTGAGGCAGATTTTTCTTGAAACAAGTAAAAAAAAACTGCCACTGGCCACTGGCAAGAAATCATTTCGCTTCTCCCTAATGCAAATCAACTTGCATGAGAAGTTTCCTTGAATCAGTAAAGTGACAACATCTTAATACAGGTGGTGATGCTTGAGGCCTATTTAAAAAGACATCGCTAAATTGCATCATAGAAAATTGTCAAAGCAGACGAAATTGCATTGGAAACAAACTAAATTAACGTTTTTTTCACTTGCTTGAAGGGAAACAAATTAAGCATCGGTGTCAGGCTTAAGACTGACTTCATGGAGAGACGGAGGCTACTTTTTTCTTGAATGAACTTACTTCTCCCGAGATCTCTCATGAAAGTAATGAGCTCCTTGTACTCCTTGAAGTCGCCCTCGTACGGCAGGGCCTCCACCGTCATGTTCATCTCAGACTTCAGGTTCAGGTAAATCCCCTCCGACAGGAAATAGTGCGGCCGGTCGTCCTGCCTGAGGTCGTGGAAGACCACCACGGCCCGGGACGTCCAGTTAAAGTGCGTGTGCAGGATGTTCACGAAGTCTCCCAGTTTGGTGGTGGACGGTCCGGTGCGCACAATCGTCCTGTACTCCTCCCGCTTGTCAAACCCGTACGCTGGACCTCCTGCGGTGAACAGCGGGAGCTTCCAATGGGACGCAAACCTCCCGACCGAGGCCAGCGGGTACACGCACCCCGGCCCGAAGAAGGCGTCCGGCCGAATGTAAAGTTTAGCATCCACGGCCACGACCTGGGCTTTGCTCTCCGCGCACGAGCCGGCGGCCGGGTCCTCGGTGCTGTAGTTCAAGATATTCATAGAGCGGCCAATAAGTAGCCCGTGCTTGCGGCCGAGGTCCTCGTGCGCCATGAGGATGGCAGGGAAAACCCGCGGCAGAGCCCACGGGTACTTTACGTGGTTATCCGGCAGCATCACCGCCACGGTGATGTTACCTCCGCCGCACCTGGGCACGAGGCAGCAGGAGAGCGCCGCGAGGAGACAGCAAGCCAGCGCGCACCGGCGTCCCATTTCTCCCGGTTCGTTTCCCAGCGGTGCGAGGAATGAACGGCCACCGCGAGCTCACCTTCTGGAGTGGAAAGACGGCCGGCTGTGCTGCCCTGAGACCAAACCATATGTCTTTCCCTCCCTCTTTCTGTCTTCAAACTCAAACAAAGTGGGTAAGCAGCGACCTGCTGTGCCGGCACATTTGTGTCATCTGTCTTAGTTGAGTAATTCGGCGTTGTAGTAAAAGTTGTCCCGGTTCCCAGAGCTGTTTTTCACCGCGCGCGGTCCTCACTCCGGTGATGCCGAAGTCTCTCCGAGAGTGATAACATTCATCCAGATGACTGCAACTTAAATCACAGGAAGCCTCCTGCTCAGCCCCCACACGTCACACACTGCAAGAAACACGTCCACCTCAACAAATTATCCAGTCCAGCAGTGCGTCTTTAATCTTATTTCTCGCCTCTTTTAAAACAAATAATCAGTAGCCTACTTCCCACCGAGATAAGATGATTTAATTTCGCTTGTTTCCATTGCAAGTCAACTTATACACTTTGAAAATATCCTTGAATCTATATTTCTGCAATGATTTGTCTTATTCTGCCTACTTCCAAGATACGGACACTAGATTTTTTTTGTCAAACAAGATAAACAAGTGGAACAGGTGTTGAAGTGGAGACA
>OMLF01007098.1:17753-36438 GCA_900302615.1 Holocentrus rufus | reverse complement strand
CACCTATCTCCCGGAGTCAGACACCTGTGCCTGCCAGCCCAACTGGACCGGGCCAGACTGTTACACCGGTAAGACCTGAGGATACATGTTCACGCACAGAGAAAACACCGAAAATTGCAATTGCACATCACTAGTTTGCCTGTGTTTTTCTATGCATGCATGGTCTTGCCAGATACTATTTTCTAGGGATTTGATAGACATGAGAGAGCGATGTGGAATTGGAGCCACTCTGTGAAATGGGTCTGTGTGTGTGTGTGTGTGTGTGTGTGTGCGCGCATTCCCTTCATGCTGGTCGGAAATGAGATTTCCCCTCATGACTCTCTGAAAGTAGCACTCTAGAACCTCCCTCGCTCCAACACTCACTTTACTATGCATTTATGGTGTAACACACACATACTCGCACATGCACTCACATACACACACCCGCCCACACACTTACGCACACATGCATGCACATACACACACACACATGCCCTTCAGCTAAATGAGGAGGGGAAAAAAAAGGCAGGAGAGAAAAGAGACCTCTATTCTCACTTAGCTGAAAGGCCTTTCAGAGACAGCTACAGTCAGAGAAATATTCAGCTTTGCGATGTTTATTGCATAACTATTTACCTGTATGCAGCATATTATATGTTGTCAGTGTGTGCCTGTTAAATATGGGGCTTCCTCATTCATAGTAGGTTAGAATAGATTATTAAATATGTTTTCGTATGGATCCTATATGGGCATTGTGAATGTTGGAAGAAACATCAGTTATTTAGCCATTGTTGGGAGACAAATAAGATAAAGAATGTTTTGCTATAGTGAATAAAATATAGAGTGCAGTACTTTGCGGTATACAGTGAGAAAAGTGTCCTTGTCCTTGGCTGCCCACTGGATGCTGACAGAGGGGAAAACGGTCATTGTAAAGGCTTCCTTGCCTCTGTTTCCCCTACACTAACTTAAAACTGATGTTGGAAAGGTTCTGCGCTACCACACACGCCGATGATTTACAGGCACTTGGCATTAGCTTCTGCTCTCAGGTGTATGCAAGCCTTATTATGATGATATAGCCCATGATAATGATAAACCATGGCTGAATATCTGAGATATGAGCAGGCTCTCTCTACCTGCTGGGCTTTTAATCAAAAGGACCCAGCAATTCTACGTCCTGGTCTTGTTGAAGCATAGCTAAGCTAATGTAATTCTAATAGAGAGCTGAAAAACTCTCCAACTTTAATCCACTTTTTCCTCCCTCTCCATGCTATGTATATTTAAATTGAAATAACTTTTTACTGCAGCTGGATAAGTAGTCTTTGTGTGCCTCCAGCACTTTGCTCTCTTTACTGATGGATGAGGCTTTGCTTCTGCAGAGAGAGAGGGAGAGGAAGAGAGAGAGATAGAGAGGAAGAGGGGGAGAGGAAGAAAGGGAAGAGGAAAAACGGAGAAGAAAGAAAAAAAAAATCAGAAGAGCAGAGAAAGAATTAAAAAAAAAAGGGGATGTTGCAAGGGAGAGGGGAAGAAAGGGATAGGGAGAGAAAAGAGAGCTGACAGAGACAAAGATGGGGAGATGGAAGGAAAGGAAAAGAGAGAGAGGGGGAGAAAGAGAGAGAGAGTATTAACGTGCCCACCAAATCTGATCAAAATGTCAGAAAAGAATAATAGAGCTGAATTGGAGTCCCTGTAGTTTAAATATGCGGTGCAAATACGAATCATTTGGCTGTTATTATGAGTCTATTCACTCTTCTTCTCCTTCAGGGAGCTCAGCTATTAGAGGTGGGAACATTGTGTATTGTGAGAAAGTAGACTTTTTAGTCTCGGAGGTTATCCGCTACTATCACTCGGTTTTTCTCTCACCTTTCCGATGGCTCACCCTCATTCTCATCCACCCTTTTTTCCCCAATCCCTTTCTTTTCTCTTGCAATATTCTATTCCAACCCCCTCTCACACTCTCTCTCTCTCTCTCTCTCTCTCTCTCTCTCTCTCTCTCTCTCTCGCACCTATCTCCCACCCACCTGTTCTGCAGAGCTGTGCCCGGTGCCGTGCGGCAGCCATGGCGTTTGCTCCGAGGGCCAGTGCCAGTGCGAGGAGGGCTGGGTCGGCGCCGCGTGCGACCAGAGAGCTTGTCACCCGCGCTGCGAGGAGCACGGGCAGTGCCACGACGGGACCTGCATCTGCCAGCCGGGCTGGGAGGGGGAGCACTGCAACATCGGTGAGCCGCGCGCTTAATTATTCACTGTGATATTTTGATTAGCATGATCTCAAGGTATGGTAGGAGCCCACATTTGAATATTTTAACATGTTTTGTTTTTTTTGGCGTTGTTTTCTGTAATAATTGCTCACAAATCCTCTCTCTCTTACCCAGCTCCTTCTCTTTTCCCCACAGTCACTCACGATTTGGATGTAGTAGTGAAAGGTAATCTGTCCTTTTTTTTAGGATTTCATCTTTGTTGTGTTTTTCTATCGTGCCGCTCCAATTTGCTCAGCTGCCAAAATGTGTGTGTGTGTGTGTGTGTGTGTCTCTATCTGGGTCCCACCTTTTAGACGGGTGCCCGGGGTTGTGCAGCGGGCATGGGCGCTGTACCTTGGAGCAGAGCGGCTGGCGCTGTGTGTGCCAGGCTGGATGGAGCGGGCCTGGATGCAGCGTTGTCATGGAAACCGACTGCAGCGATGGAGCAGACAACGACGGAGGTGACAATCTAAGCGCTATCGCTCTCTATCTCTCTTTCTCCCTCTCGCCTCTTTCGTTTCTGTCCCTCTGCCAGACTGTCCATTCCATTTCATTACTTTTCCTTGTGTTTCTCCTGCCTGGAAACAAGGGGACATAAAAAAAAAAAAAAAAAAAAAAAATCCACCTCATTCGTCTTTTCCTTCATCCCTCTATGCTATCACTTCAGTCCTGCTGAGAGTCCTGCAGAATCCTGCTGGTCACTATTATATTGAATAAGAGTTTGTGTATTTGTGCTTGCCTGTGTGTGTGTGTGTGTTTGTGTGTGTGTGCACAAATGTGTATGCCTGTTTTCTTTCCCTTATCACAGCTAAAAGTCTTTGATATGCATACTCCCTGCTAAGATAAAAGCCACTCAGAGGAATTTTCACAAGTCTAAATACAGCAAAGCAGACAGAATTGTTTTCTGCTTCTTTGGTAATGAGAGGTGTTTGTTGCGCGGCCTTGTAGCTGCATTTCCAATCCCTGCATCATCAGGTGAAAACACATAAAGGGGAAAAAAAATCCAGCGTCAGTGGCCATTCTGCTCATCTCAATCATTTCCCTGCTATTTCCGAACCACTTAGGCCGCTGCTTAATACATAAAACACCTCGCCAGATATATTCAACATGGCATTGCTTTCCCACCGTTTCGCCGGATCCCCGCTCACTTTGAAACTCCACCAAATGCGCATTAAGGATGTGCCTGCCATCATAATCCATCACTGCAAACAAGGTGGTGTCGCTTTTTGTTTGGAGAAATAGCTTCTTTTTTTTGTTTTGTTTTTTTTTGTTTTGTTGTTTTCGAGTAATCACTTCACACAGCAGACCATAAACAGCCACAAGTTTTGCGATGAGAAGTATTTGAATCACTGCGCACAGTTGGAACCTGCTAGCCTTGACTGCAGACTCTTTTCATACGTTGTTTACTAAAGAAACATGGCTGATTCGGCCAGTGCGTCCTCATTTTTTTTTTTTTTCATGCCTTGAGATGTCAGCAGGGGACATCTATTGGAAGTATGTGAATTAAAGGGCCGTTCTCTGAATTATAACACGAGTGCCACACAACTGGTGATGTCTTGTGGATAGTATAAAATAGAGGCACAATGAAGGAAATGAGCCACAAAGTTTCCTTTTACTATTGCTTCATCAGTCTGGCCTCCCAGTAGCATAATGTTTCTGTATTGTACTGATGGATTCTGCCCTGTCTCTGCGAGGAGCGCTCTAATTATTTTATGTACTGCATGGGTGTTTCACTTGTGGTGTGGCAGAAATGAATTTTCCCACTATGCGATCAATAAATTAACACAAGTAGTCCTGCACATCATTGTGTATGAGGATTAATATCCATTAATTGGGCAACATCCAATACAAAACAAAACTCTTTTTTACTTCATCTATTTTTAATGCATATGTAGTGCATATTTGTTGATTTGATTCCATCTTTCCATCTCTCTCCTCCTTTGTGTATATGTAGGATGGGGGAATGATGAGTGGGTGGAGGATGGGGGGAGTTTGCTCTTCCTTTCCACATGATAAAAAATAAATGGAACCTCCCCCCCGCCCCATAATTATTTTATTTTTGTTTTTATATCGTTCCATATGAATATGGATGAATTTCCTCAAGGAAAATGTGTCTGCTACAAATAAAGGCATCATAGCATTATTCAGACAGTTTGGAGTTGATTATGCTGGCATGAGCCTCGCTAACAAAGTCTTATGGAGACTATTCGCTCTTCCTTTATCTCTCTATCCTTCAACCTCTCTCCACTGCTTTTCATATAATTTCCTACCATACAATCGAGCCATCTCCTATAATTGGCAGATATACTCTACACTCTTATAGCAATCTCGCAGCATCTTTTTGTTTCTGACTGCGAAGATAGACAGAGATAGAGAGATGCTATCAGATGCAATCAGAGAATAAAGAGGAACTTTGAAGAGGTTTTCAGTTATTTCCTCTGGATAGGAGAGGACAGATTCCTGTTTCATCAAAAAATGCATTTATTCTGCAAACCAGCCCTAATTAAAGTTGACTGTCAAATCCAAGTGCGCATACACATTCAAATATATTACGCAGGTTAAAACGTACGTTTCATATAAAAGGTACAAAACCTTTCATATGAAAGCCAGTCCCCATATGAATGTGTTGTTGTGCCACACAGTTAACATTTCCCTGCAAATACTGTAATGGCTTTTCACAAGTCATCACAACTTTTCCATCAATTGTTATGCAAATAAACACATCCAAAACAGAGTTGTTTTGCATAAAAAAAGTGAAATATCCTGGACTTTGGTTGCAGGAAAAGGCTACAATTGAATAGTAAAAGGACTGTACAATATAGTTTTAATCATGTTTAATGTCAAGAACAGTAATCTCAAAATAAGCTAAAGAATTCAAATTTGTTCTGTTCATTTCACTACAATAATATGGCAAATTCAATTAATAGTGTTTTAAAGCTGAAGTAATGAATCTCATCGAAATAGCCCAATGCACTATGCTACCTTTGTAGAGGGGGGTTATAATAGAATAGTGGTGGCCTTTAGCTCTCTGCTCTGTGGTCAGATGCATTTAAATGTCAGCACTGTTTCCTGCCTTTTCAGAAACAGGCTTGAAATAGGAAACACAAATGCCAGCCTGGCTCCTATTACCTGCCGCCTTGGTTTCTATCCGCGGCTCATTGTTTACAGTGGACCTTTGTGGATCACATTCAAACAATACTGCTGATACATGCCTGGCTCATAGCTGTAGATGCCATTGCATGTCGATGGATCATTATGAATCCCGTTTGATTGATGCGCCTGCTCATAATGATACGCATCCAGTTTATTGCTGCGGATTCTTTGGCTCCAGTGGAGTTTCTCGCTGGCCAGCCGTTAAAAAATTATCTGTTCACAGTTCCCTGCAGTGTTAGTGCGCCTGCTTATGTGTCCCTCCACTGCAGCTATAGTCGTTGGCCCTTAAAAATATAAATTTGTTCTCAGTCAGCTCACTCAGTCAAGTCTATTAAAACCTTTTCTAACTGTGCTTAATAACTGTGTTTAATGTCTTGCCTAAATTAACAGTGTACGTTAAAGTGCTACACAAAGGCATGGTACCCTCTAACTACCCAACTCCTCGCACAAATACTTTCCCATTTCTTGCTTTAGTGTATTTGTGTCTGCGTGCACCTAATTTAATTTTCTCTATGTGTGTGTGTGTGTGTGTCTTTCAGACGGCCTGGTGGACTGTGTGGACCCAGATTGCTGTGAGCAGCTGAGCTGTGGCTCTGACCCGCTGTGTCAAGGCTCGGCCGACCCGCTGGCCCTGCTGCAGCAGAACCCCCTGCCCCCCACCGCTCCCCCCTCGCCCTCCAACTCGCACACCCTCAGCTTCTACCAGCGCATTCGCTTCCTCCTGGGCAAGACAGCCACACACATCCTCCCCGGAGAGCTGCCCTTTGATACAAGGTGTGTGTTTGTTTACTATTTGTGTTTGTGTGCTGCATGTGCATTCCAGCCCTTTATGTATATATTTTGCATCTGCGTCCTTGGGTTGTCCTATATGGAAAGACCTGATTATCGTCCAAACCCTACTTTGTATGGTGTGTGTGTGTGTGTGCATGAGAATTATCATATGTTAACTTACTTAGATGTGTGCACATGCTAAAATTAGCACCTATATTCCAGGACATTTACCTCCTCCTGTCTCGGTGTCAGGGTACAGCTGCAGTGCTTTTGTTTGTTACACATTCGCGCTTCATGTGTCATCTGGTTACACCGGTTGTTAAAGTGTCACCATAAATATTTCAGAGGCCTCTCACCACCATCTAAGAGGGAAATATATCTCCCTGGCATTATGACCCAGAAAGTTTGGACTGGGAGCGAGAAGTGATGCCTCTGAAAAATGACGAAGTGCATTTTTTGCCATCACCCACTTGTAGAATAAACAAATAAATTAATTATGTGGCTGTTGTTTCAGAGGGGAAATCGATGGCAGCTTTCAGGACAGGAGTAACAAACGGGGCCATGCAGCCACCCGAAGAAACCTCGCCATCCCTCATTTATCCCTCTTCTGGGGTAACAGATAGGATCCATCAGTGATTGTGTGAATGTGTATGCGTGTGTGCATTTGTGTGTGTGTGTGTGCATGGTCACGCATGCGCGCCTATGTGCATGTGTGGGCGCATGCATCTGTGTGTCTCTCTAAATCTGTCTCCATTTCACCTGTTTAGTGTTTATTCCACATTTAAGCAGCCTATTTCACACTTTACCTGAAATATCAAGAGGAATATTTCAAAATAGTCAAGATGTGCCTGGTAGTTCAAGGGCTATTTAAAGAACAACAGAGGCTCCTTTTTGCTGCAGGTACCACTGTCATTGTAATATAAACATGATGAGGAAGTTTTATTTTTTATATGACAGGGTGTTGAAAGGTTTTACTGTGGGTGAAGCTATATTTATGGTCCTTGTATCCTGGCAATCTCTGGCAGATTTCTCTGTGCTGGAGACGGGATTGCACTGAGGAGAGTGAATGCACTTGCTTTTTCTCCAGGCTGTTAGTGCGCCACAATATGCCTCTCCAAACAATTATTACTTTCAGCATTGTTGTAAAACTGTCAGCTTTCTTTTTTTCTCTCTCACTCTCTATCACCTTCTCTCTCTCTCGCCCTGTCTTCTCGTTTCTTTTGCCAGTCGGGTGGCGGTGATCAGGGGGAATGTTGTGCTGCAGGATGGCTCCCCTCTGGTTGGAGTCAACATCACCTTCCTGCAGCACCCTGAGTACGGTTACACCATAAGCAGGCAGGATGGCAGGTAAACACACACACACATATATATACCTGCACATGCACACTTTACTTTTTCTCTCTCCTGACAATTTTCATTTTCTTCCCCTCCATTCTCTCATTTTCCTCCAGTTTTGACCTGGTGACCATGGGCGCAGTATCTCTGACCCTGATGTTCCAGCGCCCGCCCTTCCTGTCACAGACGCGTCCCATCTGGACGCCCAACAACAACTTCCTGGTTCTGGATCAGGTGACCATGTCCCGGGAGGAAGTGCAGCCTCCTAAGTGTGACGTCAGGAGCGTCCTGAGTCCCTACCCGCTGGTCCTGCCCTCCCCGCTGCCCAGATACACAGCAGCCTGCACAGAGAGGGGGCCGGCTATACCAGAGCTCCAGGTACGAACCACTTCACTGTTCACTTTGATAACCTGCATGAAAAGACATAAACAACGTACAGGCTGTTCAGAAATAAAAAAGAATAAGAAAATAAAACATTGATGCCATTGTGACCAACTCAGCATCAAACTAGCTTGGTCTCTAACAATTTTGTGAAATGAGCACAATGTCTTTAAGTCATGATTAAAAGCTTATCTAAGTGTACTCAACCTTAAAGGTGCACGATGTAAAATTGCGGAGATTCAATTGAAGTGAGGACCCTGTAGACTCAACTGACAATGACATGGAATAAGCACGTAATTTGAGATGGTTGAGTTTATATGGTTCTCATCATCTGACCGTCTGACTGTTGGATTAAAGAGTCTAAAAGGTTCTCACTTCAGTCGATCCTAGGGCACCTTTAACAAAAATTTTAGTTGTGTAAATGGAACTCTAACATTAACACTAACTTTAACCAATTTTTTTAAAATTAGCTAAACCCTGAACGTCACTGTTGGACCTTTTCAGAGCATACGCCTCATATAATTGTGTTATTTCACAAAATTGTAGAGTCACATCATATCATAATCAAGAAAAATTGCATCCTCCCAACATCTTTCTCATGACCACTGGGCTGAAACAGGAAGAACAGCAAAATGTCATGCATTAGTGTTCACAGCAAGCTCAGGGTTTCATAGTTGCCAAAACCCACTGTGCTGTTCAACTGTTGATTTTCACTTCCTTTTTAAATTTAATCATGTTCTAAGAAAGCTGAAAAACTCATCATGTCATATTGATTTTTCCCCAGACTAGAATGGCTCATGATTTTAGCCAAGAAAATAACAATCTAGTGGATGAGTATATGTCTACTGCAGCAACTTGTTAACCTCAGATTAGAAAAGCACCACTTCATTAGCGCCGATTACACGTGCAGCATTTGGACTTTTCCCAATATATCTGTTCATCTGGCAGCATTCACATCTTGCAGCTGTCTGATATTTTTTGGCAGAGTTGTCATGGTGAACAGACAATACACTGCAGCCCGTGTCCTCTGTGTGTTAATGCATGTATGTGGTTAGAGCATTATTGTAAACTATGCCGCCATTGCTAGTCTGCAAATTACTGAACATAACTAAATTCTTTCGTTTTTTAAGGATGAAAATTGTCTCTCTGATGTTTTTTATTTCATCAAATTTTCATCAGAAAAGTGAAAAAAAAATTCTGATATTGTAATTACAGATTTTATTTTATCCGTATTTATATTCACTGACTTAGGTAAGTAATGCTATAAAAAACCTTCATTCTTATCACAATTTCTATGACTTGTCAACACAGTGTATTTCACAGTGTATTTACTGTGCGATTTATTCTTGTACCTGCCAATAGCACTTTGAATGTTAGTTCATTATCTCATTACTCATCTACAAGGTAACAGTTAAACACCTTTTTTAAAAATACTCATGTCCCTCTGTTCTCTTTTATTTCTTGTTACCTGTGTTTCTCACTCCGTTCTCCACCTCCTTCTCCCCAGGCGGTACAGGAGGAGGTTTCAATCCCAGGATCCTTTGTGAAACTGAGCTATCTGAGCACCCGTGCGGCAGGCTACCTGTCTCTGCTTCGAATCCTCCTCACCCCTCCCTCTCCGTCTTCCCCCGTCTCCCCGCTGGGCGGCCTGTCCAAGGTGCACGTCCGAGCGTCGGTGCAGGGGAGGCTGTACCAGCGCTGGTATCCTGCTGGGCCTGGCCTGGTCCACAGAGTGGTCTGGAACAAGACTGATGTTTACGGCCAGGAGGTCTGGGGCCTCACTCATGCTACTGGTAAGTAAACTGGAACGATGTACTCATTCTCTCTCCTCCCCTGTGTTTAATCTCCTTGGAGACGCTGTTCATTAATGTGAGATTCTGTTACAGTTATGTAGTTTTGATTGGTCAAGACGAGGAACCGGCTTCTGTTGAAAGTCACATGAGTTAACAGGAATTCCAAAATCTCAGTGAAGCAAAGAAAAATGGCTTTCTGAAGACTTAAGCCTTTGAATTGTAAATTGGTAACTTGTAAAGTCATGTCCCCAAGATCAGACTTCACCATTCTCTCAGCCCTCTTTCACAATGCGGACTTAGCCGGGTGGCTGGGTTAGATGGGTCTACCTGTTTGATCTCAACCCGCATGGCAACCCTGGACCTGATCAGGGTCGAATAGGTGTTTGTGCCCTGATTGGCTTTGATGTGAAGGAGGAGAAAGAGGAAATCCAGAGGGCATAGTCAGGTTGTTATTTGTTTTTTTTTTTTTAGACTTTAAGATCAAAAAGTGTATCATTATTAGAGAAATTAATCTGGTTTTCCTGATTCTTTAAAATAACATAAAAAAATCACATATTCTTATGTGATTAACAAATTGTTAATGGCTAAGTGAATAAGTATTAAGTAGGAGAGCGGGTGGCTAAGTTAGCCCACTGTGATGTAGTAGTTCTCCTTCTTAATATTTTTGTTCCCATTCTTTAAAAAGTGACAGATTGGACAAATAAGTGGACATGGTCGCTGGCTAGCAAAGTATTTTTTTATGTCTCAGTAGCAAGGTAGAGTGATTCTAGTCATAAATTTATTCTGACACCCATCACAGAACAGCCAGCTGTGACGTATTTAACGTGCGAGGCAATGTTAGCTTCTTGTTAGCAAAGTAATTATTTCGGCTGGAAACCGGCAGCAGAATTCAGCGGATCCGGTCCCATTTAAGAGAGAAACGAGCAGATAAAAACGTCCAAGTGTGGAAACGCCAGCTTAAATCACAGACTGTGACAGGGATGATTATGTGAAAACCTCATGTATTTTCTCCTCAGAGAAAATGCGTTTGATCTGGAATTCCATATCTGGGTAAAGGTTTGTGCTCGATGTTACATCAGACTTTTCAGGACTATTGTAGAGCAGATGTTTAGTGAAATGACCTCCCTGAATGGTGTCTGCCCATCCGCATGGCACATTAAACCTGCAATTTGCTGGTGTGAAGCCCCAGTGCAGGTTGCCAGGCAAAATACTGGGTGCTGCCCGTCTGGTTGGTGCGTCTCAGTGAACGGTCAGAGTGGAACTGGAAGGGAAAGGGTTTAGCACTTTCCGTAAGCACAGAGTTATCGCAGGCGAAGCTTTGTCCACTGGAGTGTATGGTCTCGTACCACGATTGCATCTATCCATCCCCAGGCTTTCTCTCCTTCTGATCCGTCCCTCCTCCTCTTATCTGCCGGAGCTGCATTTCATCTGCTCGAGCTCTGTCCTGATCTTTCACCTCCTTTATACTGAAATGATCCCACTTTATTATTTGCCCTTCTTTGCTAAACCACCTCCCAACCTACCCTTCGCCAGCTCCCTCTCCCCCCCCCTTGTCGCCTATCTCTCTCTACCCTCGCGCCGCTTCCTGTGTATCTGTACTCTCCTGAACCCTCTTTTCTTCTCTTCCCTGCTTGTTACTTCCTCCATTCTCTCTGATCTCTCCCTTTACCTCTTCCTCTGTCCTCCCATGTTCTCTCCTCTCCACTTATGTTTTCCCCTGATCTTTCCCTCTGTATAGTTCCTGGTGCTTTGTTGGCACAATAACGTGCAGAGGTGCACACACACACGCACACACACACACGTGTATGCGGCACATATGCTCCCGCATAGACAGAGAGAGGGAGAAAAAGGGAGATCATGCTCTGTTTGCTGGGGTGAACACATTGCCTCAGGCTTCAGCAGAGGGGAATGAAAGCTTTCACCTGTGAGATATTGAGTGTGCATTTATGTACTATTGTGTGCATGTGCATTTGTTACTGTGTGTGTATGTGTACGTGTGTGCTGCTGTGTGTGTGTCGCTGCTGTTTTAATATAGCTACAGTAATATTCTGTTGTGAAACAGTTCACAAAACACTGACACTTTCCCGGGGAGAATGCTTTGTCCCTTTTGTCCTGGAAAACCCTTGTACCTAAAAAAAAAGAGTCAGTTTTACAGAAGAATGGAAGAAACATTGGACAATGTCTCTATTGACACTTAAAGCATGTAGTCATGGCATTTTTTAATGTGTTTTCTTAAGGATGGATTAGTTTTAGGGACATAAAAAACGTTCAAGTGTGCAAAAGGGTCAGGAATTGCATATTACTCGTTAAAATGTTAAGTGCTTTTAAAATAGATCTTATTTAGGATTCCCAGTTGTTTCTAAAACCATATGTTGACTGTGTAGCTAAATTCACTTCTGTTCAGAGTTGAACCACGCAGGACTTTTCTCTCTAACTGCTACTTTGAAAACACCAGATCACAAGCTTATCACGGCTTTAAACACCAAAAATTGAAACAGATTAACTTTTTAAATTAACTTAAGAGATAGTTCCCCTTGGAACTTTTGTCCAAAATTATATGGTTTCTTTTTTTTCTCCGGCAGAATCCCCAGTCGCCCAAATTGCCCATTATTTTCCCTCCCCAATCACTTTATTGATCGTACCTCTTGAGATGGAGATTTAGGTAGGCCGTGGCGTGCCTGGCTAAGAGCGTGTCTCTCTTATTAAAGGGATTCTCCTGAATTTGTGCATAATGTGGATTTCCTTACTTGCGTGAGCCACCACACTTAATATTCTTTACCCAGGCTGTGCTTCCCGGTTCCCTTTGAATGCTTAACAATTCGCATGCATCCCTGTCTACACTTGGGCGAGTTAGGGAAGATCAGCACTAACTGTGATTGACAGTGACAGCTATTCTTGAACCACACTTGTGTCAGGTGCACTTCTTGTCAGGCTGTCATCACCTTACAGTATATCATCATCTCCCATCAAATTACACTTCGTTTGAACGTTGTCATATCATTTAGACGACTTCTACATTAACTGCCAGAACACAGCGCGGTTGCTGCTTCTTTAAGTATAGGCTGCAGAGTGTTTTTGCACTGCATAGCATTATCAAAATCGCAGGAGAAAATCACAGGAATTGGAATTTTTTGATCAAGATGAAATGTGTGACAAAATAGCAAAACATGTTTGTTTGCTGTGGACTCCGGCAAAAATGACATAATCATCATCATTTTAGTAGCTATTCAATAAGAAGGAAAATTATGATGCAAAAATAAAGGATCATTCCCACTAAAATTGTTAATCATATTGCAATCATGATATCTAGCAAAATTAAGTGCAATATGTTGTTGTTGTTGTTTCACCATATCATACATCCCTATGTAGCATTTACTTAGAATAGAAAGATTGCACAACTACTAAAAGCAAAACTATATTTAAATTGGGGATATAAGGTACATGCAGAACATGCAGCATTGCAGGCTGCTGGTGATTTGATGATTGTATTCCTCTGTGTGTGTGTATGTGAGTGTGTGAATACATTCTTTGTTGTTTGTTAAACAGCAATGTCAGCGTATATATGTCTGATTGTCAGTTTTTTTGTTTTTTGTTTAATAAAGCTTTGATAAAGCTTTATGGCTTTGTCACCTGCCGCCTTACAACGTATAACAATTCTGAAGTGGTAAATTGCTGTTGGAACACGTTTAATTCCACCAAACCAAAAAAGGCGGTGGATAGTTGTCACTTGCCGCGGGGGAACTCAGCATAGTGTATCATTACAGCCGAAAGGCCAAGCAGCTAATTCTAGGGCTCCTTCATAAAGACGGGCTCCTCCTGATTACGCCTCCACTTCTCACTGATCTCTCCCATGCACACACACTGATGAGGTCTCATTACACGCCTTTCATCTGTCTCACCATTCAATATTATATAGTGTTGAGGGGGATGATGGGGAACGCCTGTCCCTGTGTGTGCATATATGTATGTGTGTGTGTGTGTGTGTGCATGTGCCTGCTTATTGTGATCTATCATTTTCCGTAACTATGAGCTATGAAATCATGTCGGATCATTTCACAGAGGATAGTGCACACAGCAGGTCTTATGCACAGTGTGTCCCAACTTGCACGTGTGTGTGTGTGTCTGCTCGTTTCAGTATCGGTTGGCTATGAATACGAGTCTTGTCCCGGCATGATCCAATGGGAATCGAGGACGGCTCTGATGCAGGGATTTGAACTGGTCCCGTCTAACCTGGGCGGATGGTCTCTGGACAAACACCACGCTCTCAACATACGCAGCGGTGAGTAGAACCTATGAATACAAATAAACCCAGAATAAGATACATGGTCACACACACGAAAGATAGACTTGGAATACAGCAGCCACACCTGCCCTTTCTGTACAATTAGAATAGAATAGAATAGAATAGAATAAAATAGAATGGAGATGGAATGCAAATAAGTCCCGCCCACGCCATAAGGGGAACCATGCCATCACTCTCTATTGACTTTACATTGTGTGACCGTGTCTTCTTGCAATTTTGGTTTACCAACAAGCTAGAAAAAAATGCCCAAAGGCTGGTGTGTGGTGGGAAGCACCAAAAACAAGGTCAAGAATCAGGAATTAAGTTTTTATAAGATTCCGAACGAAAAAACCAAGCCGATAAAATATTCTGGGTGGGACTCGGAAAGAAAACACTGAGACAACTCGATAAATAATTATTATTTATTAGGTGTTGCTTGCACCTAATAAATAATAATTATTGATCGAGTTGCTCCAGTGCATTGAGCTGATTGTCCACCGGCTGAAGCATAGGAGACCCTTATCACAGAGACAACCAAGCCTTTAAAAAGAGAAAAGTTACAGATTATAAAATGTTAAAGATACAGGCGTGACACACTGGGGACGAAACTGACGGATCGTGTGTGCAGCAGGCATGTTATCACTGGTAAATCAAATATCAGTTGAAGCTATGGTAACACAAACTATATTGCTGTAAGCTTGGAGTATAAAACTTGTGTTGTCGAGGGAAGGGGGTAAATCTATATTTACTTGCTTTCTTGCCTAATGTTAGCTTGTAGCACCTAGCTAACTCGCCACAAGTCATTCGTTAATTAATGTTGTCAACAGCACACTACTGTATATAGCTCTTTATCTATTTTTCTATCTATCTATCTATTTTCCCTCCTTGCTGCGCTACATCTTCAGTAACCCTGGAAACTGAATAAAAGTGGAACAGGCTTCATCATTTCAGTCAGGGTCCATTTTCTCACACTTGATGTGAGACTAACAATATTGAGCTTTTCTAAATACCTCTTTCTTTCTAGTGGATATTGATATTGCAATAATCCTTAGACATGCTGAAACCAGCTAGCTACAGGTATTTTGCTATCTGTTTCACATTAGTTGTGTTGATTGGCATGGATTGCTTTCCCCTCTGGCGGGTGCAGCTTTTCAGGTATTGTACTGTGCTCTGTCTCTAGAGAATAGAATAGCATAGAATAGAACAGAATATAAAAGAATAGAATAGATTTAACAAATTTGAACTACATTAAAACACAACACAGGAGCAGCACTATTAGCTACTAGCCACTAATAGCTATATGTGCTGTCGGTGATAGCACATATAACACAGCAGGGTGTATCGCTGAAATAGCAAGTTTGGCTCTCCAGGAAAGGTCACAGGGTCACCAGGATCGACAGGGTTCTTCCTCTGGGGGCAATGAATGTGCACAGCAAATTTGAAAAGATTCACATAAATGGTATTTGAACTGTCATTTTCACAGCCAGGATCTGCAGCGGCATAATCCAAAATACCCTCCTTTGAATCCATAATATCCCCCATTGTTTCAGGGATATAATTACAAAGAAGTCCAGAAAGTGCGGTTCTTGGTCAAATTCAGGTTAAGAATTCAGTAAGTTAACGACGACTGGATTAAAGCCCCCTTGTAGACATTCTTTGTGGTTGTGGCTATTCTATAGTACCTCCCACGGGTCAGCTTCAATGACAAGAAAATGTAAACCATCACTGAAAATTTGCTGAGCCTTTTGCCTGGTCTGACTCACATACTGTCTATCTCAGACAAAAAGGGATTGGAAAGCTTCTAAATTTGATTTAAAAAAGGGGGATTATCCGCACACTGCATTAAAGCTCCCTTATAAATACTTTTTATTCAATACAGTGCAACATTTCGACCCTTAGGTCTTCAGCAGTTTTTGCCTGATGAAGACCTCAGGGTCGAAACGATAATCCCCCTTTTAGAATTACTTTCACAATTTTATTTTTTTTTTTAATATAGGTGCACACCTCTTTTACCCTTTTTAAGCTTCTAAATTTGCCGTTCAAATCTATATGAATTCATCTGTCCCCAGGAATCCTTCACAAGGGAAATGGGGAAAACGTCTTCCTCTCCCAGCAGCCCCCTGTCATCACCACGGTGATGGGGAATGGTTTCTACCGGAGCGTCCCCTGTGGTCCGAGCTGCAGTGGTGCAGCCCGGGACATGATGCTGTTTGCCCCGGTGGCGCTGGCCTGCGGACCCGATGGGTCTCTCTACGTGGGGGACTTCAACTTCATCCGCAAGGTCCATCCCGACGGATACACCCGGACCATACTGGAGCTCAAGTGAGCGCGGTGATCTTGTTGTGTTTGCATGGAAAACGTTTAGCTGCAGTGATCTTGGCAGGAACCTCCCAGAGTGAAATGTTTGATGGGATGCGGTGGGATTTTGAGAACTGGATCGACTCGGGCTCAATTAAAATAAAATTGGCTCCGATTTTCCGGGTTAGCGTGGCATTTGCTCTGGTCGGCATCTGCGATTACAATCTGTCCCACTACATTCTGAAGTTTTCCTTCATAAAGAAGGAGAATCTGCGGGGTTCAGACATCATAGCCTCTAATCTACCTCTTTAGGACTTGAGAGAAGCTGAGAGTCTTTGCTGTGAAACAAAGATATTTTTTGTGGATTATGACGATGATATCTCCTGCTGTGCTGCAGGCACTACATTCTCTATTTCTGTATTTTTTCAAGCGTAGCATCTCAATGGGATTCCACAGTCATTTGTCCTGTAAAGTGTTCTCCTTATGTAACTTTACACTCTCATTCTCTGTTATTATTGTATCTCTGACTAATATTTCTGGTTCAGACGGAGGTTTCATGGTGTCTGTATTTGATACTTTCCTGTCCTCTGGGAGGAAATGCCAAAAAGCTTCCTGTTTAGGTTAATATTTAATGTGGAACAATACAGCAGCCTAAATCAACGCTAATCTCACTTTATGAGGGGAAAACTTACTTATTACAGTCTATGAAAATTTGAGTGACTCTCGTTAGTATCGAAAATGATGTTTTTCCTTTTCTTCCCCTTTCTTCTTTTTTTTTTTTTTTTAATGCTCCTTTATGACTTATAATCAGGAACCGGGATACCAGACACAGGTGAGAATTGCTAATTATCACTTCCTTACATAGTGTGTGTGTGCACATGACAAAACGCAAATTGCAATGGTCATGTCGCACAAGACCTCACAGTACCTCTTCTTTGTTTGTTCGCTGCCAAACAAATCTCCAGATACTCAGGTCGACGTCAGATCTATCAAATCCTCATTTTAATTTCACTAGATGACGATATTACATTTGTAAATGGGAAACTGGCCAAAACACCAAGGATTGCATGTTTTAGAGGATTACGAGAGGTCGGTTTGGAGGATGCTGAGGTTCATTCACTTCCTGAGCTGGACTAAAAGGTATTGGCCTGGCATGGCCCTGGCATCGTCTCTGGCACCGGGCCTTGATGGTGGAGTGTGAGCTCTACAGACCATGTTAGACAGAAGATTAGAGAGATGTGATAGGCTGTGTGTGTGTGTGCATGTGTGTATGAATGTGTGTGTGTGTGGCACTATCAGGCGTTATATCGGGCTGTGTTTGTGTGTGTGTGTGTGAGAGAGAGAGAGAGGGGGGAGAGAGAGAGAAAGATAGTGTGAGGGCTTATCCGATTTGAAAAGAGAGGATTTGTCAAGATGCCATATCTCTAGCACGCCAGGGTTTCACACCATGCAACAAGGATAACCTGGCAGGGTGTTTATGGGTGCATGTTTGAGTGTGTGCATACTTGTGTGTGTGTGTGTGTAAAAACGTAAATGCGCCTGTGATGCCCATGTCCATTCCCAAATAACTTTCTACTGTATGCCCAATTCTTCTCGTTGCACTTTGGATACCCCTTCCCCATGCTATCGCTCTTTCCCTTAGTTCCGCTTCCTCCTTTTCCCTCCTGAAGCTTTTTACCGTTAGCAGCATGTTAGTGTTTCTCCTTTATTCCATACTATTGTTCTCCCAAGTCAAATGCATTAATTATTCATCCTTATTCAGCTTTCAAAGCTTTTCACTCCACTTTTCTTCCAAGCAAAGTGCCTATCACCCAACAGGGCTTCAAAACAAGGCGCTCTCCGAGGGGAGACAATATGGGGTGTACTCACCGTAAAACCATTGTCTGTTCTTTCACTTCAAGAGTTTCAGCGAGGAGTAAAGCAAATAGGGGAGGAAGTCCTCTACAATATTATCTGAGAGCGCAGATGGTGGATTCAGAGAGACAGTCAGGAACGGCTAGATCACTATGTCTATCAGCTCTGATCTCTGCTTTGTTATATATTTGGGGGGGGGAGAGAAGGGAGGCTGGAGTGGGACTGTTTGTGTGTGTTGTGGCTGTTATTGTTGTTTATTTGCTTTCTGCCGCATCGATGCGTGAGCCGCGAGCGCCTAATTGAGATAGAGGCAGGTGAAGCGATTTGTAATCAGTTGCTGTGCACCGTGCAGCGCTTTGGGTAGCTGCAAGAGCCTCGGCAAATATGATATGCTGGCAGTACGAAGCGCTAGCATACTTTGGAACTCAGCGAATAACTCTCTTAGGATTAAGTTTAAATTATGCATGTGCAGTTCAGCGCAGAGTTCTGTAAACAGTTATGCACTTAATGGAGTCGATGACTGACAGCGGCATTGTGTGTGTCACTGTGTTGTTGTTTTTTGGGGGGGGGTTGTAAGAAGGTTCAGGATGTCACGAGCGGCTCGGTTTT